>QAPG01000206.1:0-38758 GCA_004366825.1 Colletotrichum spinosum | reverse complement strand
GAATACTTATAATGTATAGTAATTAAATATCTTGAGATATTTAAATTATATATAATTATAAAGATATAAAGATATAAGGTTATTATAAAAGGAGTTATCAGTTATTTGTTATTTGTAAAAGGATTGATACAAAATAGGTATACTAACTATAGCTATAAGGGGTTTAACTCTAGATTAATTAAAAGCTAGTTATAATAGTTAGTAGGGGGTAGGAAGGCTGAAGTTATACTTTAGGGGGTAATATGTCTACTAATAGTTATAGTAGAAAGCGAGCTATTAGCCCCTCCTATACCTTTATATAAATATAATATATTTATATTATTTTTAAGACTTAAGAGATCTATTTGAAAATAAAAGCTTTATTACTACTAATATTTCAAAAGTAACTTCTTCTAGAGAATTATATTTAAATATATATTATCTATTTATAATCTTAAGAATATAGAAATACGTCTTATTTACTCTCTTTATAATTATTTCCTAAACTCTAATCTTATTATAAATTTGTCTTATAGAACTTCTTAAGTAAAGTTTAATTACTGATAAACTAAAAATGTAGTATTATATTATAGAGTTATAGCTTTATAAACCTATATGAATTTTAAATAATTATTATTAGAATATTATCTTTGTAATAGAAAACTTCTAAGTTCTAGTTCAAACATAGTAATTTATAGAAAACCTTATAAGAATTTGAAATTACTTTATATTATTAAAAGTATATATTATGAATCCTAAGTCTAAAGCTCCTAAAGTCATAAAAATATAGAATTTATTTAAAGCTATTAGAATTGTATTTTCTATATTATAAATCTATTTATTTCGGTAAAAGGTTATAGCGAAATCTATAATTTCCCTTATATATTTTATAAAATCCTTACTAAATCTTATTTCTGTATTTAGAATACTTTAAATTATCTAATTAGACCTCTAAATATAATACTAAATATCATTATTAATATAGAAATACTTTAAGAGAAATCATTTTATTTAGTAGATCTTATAGTTAGAACCTCTAGTTAACTTATATTTCTTTCTATTATTTATTATTTTCAATACTTATCAATATTATACTAATTAAAAAGATTTCTCTCTTTGTAGATTTAATTATACTTTTAATTGTTAATAAGAAAACGAAATCTTCCTACTATTTTTCTATTATTAATCTAAATATCTATAAAAGTAAATACTTCTTTTATCAATCTTTTTTCAATAGAATAATTATCTAATTCAAAATAAAGAAATAAGTCTAATTTATAATTTTAATGATTATGAAACTATTACCTTCAATCTTTTTAGAGATTATGATTTAATATAAGAAGATTTAAAATTCTATTTAAATACTCATAAAAATTGGAATACACTTAGTAAACTAAATAAATAGACTTATATATATTTAAAGTCTTAATATTAAAATACTTATAAATAGCTTTCTCCTATTAAAAGATTTAAACTTCTATACCACCTTTTAAATTTTACTTCTTCTTCATAAATTCTATAAGTATTACTTAATATTCTATAATTATATCTATTTCCTTTCCTATCTTATTGTAATTTATATAACTTTGACCTTTAATAATTAGATATTAAAATCTCTTACTGTATTATAAAAATACTTTAAAAAGTCTAAACGAATTATATTTCTAATATATTTCTACAGTATTGTCGCAGGATGAATAGGGAGCTAGTCTATAGTTTATTACTCCCTTTTATCTATAAGGCTAGTATTATTAAAGTATACTAATAGTATTATTAGTAGTTAGCTAGTATGAATTAATATTATAAATACTATTATAATAAGTTTAATATTCCAAAGTTATTACTGGTACGTCAAGCTATAATTTGCTGAGATTATCATCCAGCTTATACTAATAAGTTTGTATATCTAGTTATCACTTTATTACTTTAAATTATTTATATATCTCTAAATTAGGGCTGGATTTAAACTAAATACTATACTACTAGGTCTTTTTACTAAATTTGCCTATAGAGATATATATAGACTATAGTATATTACTAGGTTTTCTTTATTATAGAGATTTTATACTAAGTATTATATAAGGCTACCCATTAGGTAGAGGGCTGAATATGTAATATACTATTTCTAATATATTTCTATATTACTTATATCTTTTTTATTTTCTTATAGTATATTTATATTTAAGAAATACATTTAATTTATTTTCTCTTATAGAAAATTATGTTAATAATTAAGAAATATTCAAAACTTTTAATTTATAAAATAAAATTTCTCTTCTTAAGAATAATTTCAATATTCTTTTAATTTTTAGATATTATAATATAGAATTGAAATCAAAATTATAATAGCTATTGAATTCTTACTGAATAATTAGAAATTTTGGAAATCTTTAATTTAGTAATCAGTTATATATGTGTTTTATTAAGTTATACTAAAAGAGCTTTATTATAAAAAACGAGTTTATAAAATTTTAGAAATTATAAGATTAATATAGAGATTTAATTTAACTAATTTAGAAAGTTAATATTTTTAAGTTGTTTAAAATGATTTTTCGAAAAAATATATTTCTTCTTAGGATTTTAAGAAGTTATGAATTTAAATAATTCTTTTATAATATATATAAGATTTCTAATTATTAAATTAATTATATTATTATTATTAGATTCAAAATTACTTAAGAGACTATAGAAATAGTAGATAGCTAGTGGGAGTATATTAATATAATCCCGCGAGGCATATATATAAGGTATGTCTCTCTTAATCTGACAAGTAGCATTTCTCTAGGAAATCCCCGGGATTTCCCGTCGAATGCCTTAGGATCCCTCCGTCATACTTGGTCTAGGGCATGTGACTTACGCCTGGCAAGCGACGAACACCATATCCCGAAAATGCCTTCATCGGACCCTGCTGTCAACCTCAGCAATCTGCTACGCTCTGCTTCTATAGACGATCATGAGGAGGTTCTCAAGGCTGCCAATGCTTCCTTGCGATTGTCCAAGGATGATCTTACCGCCCAGAGGATTCGGGTCGTCGCCCTGCTCAAGCTCGATCGCTTCGATGAGGCGCTACGCGCCATCGCTGACGGCGGCGACAGGCTCGAGGACGCATGTCTTCTTGCAAAAGCTTACGCCCTCTATAAGGCAGGGAATCTTCACGAGGCTGGGGAAATTGCAAGAACTAGACCCCACAGGAGCTTCCGCCATGTTGCGGCTCAGATTGCCTACAGAGATGAGGACTTCAACGATGCCTACGAGCTCTACAAGGAGATGCTGAAGACTCCGCACCGCGAGGAGAACGACATCACCATCAACTTGCTGGCATCTCTAGCGCAAATGGAATGGAAAGCCGCCAATGACATCGATCTTGACACTGCCCCAAATACCGCAAAGGTTGAGGTCGACACTTTCGAGCTCCTGTATAACGTGGCATGCGGCTGCATCGCCCGCGGACAACTCACCGCCGCCATGGCGCTCTTACAGCGTGCCTTGCGGCTCTGCGACGAGTCCGAAGATCTGACCGACGATGAAAAACAAGCCGAGATGGTTCCCATCATTGTACAGCAGGCTTATGTCTACTGCCGACTGGGGAAGCTGGATGAATCCAATGAGATTCTGAAGCGCTTGTTCCTTTCCGAGTATGTCTTCTGCCCTTCCTCCAGGCGAGACAGTCTTGCTAATAGTCACTCGGTGTAGTATATGGGACACTGAATCTAAGCTGATTGCGCTCAACAATAAGTCGGCCCTCGTAGCTGAAGTCAGGAATCCCTACCTGGCTCAGCGGGAACTCGACTCCGCGTTGACTTTGAGCAAAAATGCAAAGCTTTTTCAGCATCAGGAGAGCCAGCTGGGGCAAAACCGTTACATACTTGGCTTGCACGCGCACAAGTTTGACGGCATCTTTGCAAGTACCTCGAAATTATTGGTCGTGTCGTCGCCTACGATCTGTACCGACATGAATAGCTTGTCGGCGATCAATGCCACTGCGTGGGCTTTGCGACGCTCTCATTTCATCGACGTAAAGGAGATCGTCCAGTTGCTCGACAGACGTCCCGTTGACGTCGGTCTACTTTTAAGCATCGTTCAGCTCTATTTATCCTCGAATAATCCTGGCGCTGCGCTCTCCGTCCTGGAAACATCTCTGCAAAACTTAGAGAAACATGGTGCATCGCAAGTCCGCTTCGCTCCCGGGCTTGTGGCGTTGACTGTTTCCCTCTATAGACAGCAAGGTCGTCAGAGCAGCGTGCGGTCAGAATTGGCCAAGGCCTCGTCATTCTGGGAGAAGCGGGACGGGCGCCCTGTTGACTCCTTGCTTCGGAGTGCTGGCTTCGAGCTGCTCCAGTCGTCCTACTTGAACGACCACGCAACTGCAGGGGCTGCTTTTGAAAAGCTCTGCCGAAAAACTGAAGCAGACTCGGTTGCGGCTGCTGGTCTTGTTGCAGCATTCGCCGCCTCGGACAGCGCCAAGGTTGAATCCCACAACAAGAATCTTCCATCCGTCGACAGTCTCATTGGCAACATTGATGCCGACCGACTTGTCGCCGGAGGTGTTGCCACTTTTGCTATGCCGGCCAGCCAGGTGAAGAAGCGGCGACTTGAGCCTACAGACATAACGGCCCGAAGAAAGCGGAAGAGGAAGCTTCCAAAGGATTTTGAGGAGGGCCGGGAGGTAGATCCAGAGCGTTGGTTACCTCTCCGGGATCGCTCGTCGTACCGGCCCAAAGGCAAGAAGGGCAAGAAGAAGGCGACTGAAGCTACTCAGGGCGGGTTCGTCAAGGAGGAGATACTGGAGCTCGCAGGTGGAGCCGGATCCGTCAAGGTTGAGCGGGCACCCATGTCCTCTTCACATAAGAAGAAGAAGAAGGGTAAAAAATGACTCATACCTCGGGAGGCCGGGACACAGGGACTCTGAAACACGAACATCTCCATTACACACAAATGAATTGTATTAGTGGTTGCCGGAGATGATTGCCCATCAGGCGCTCTGTTGTAGGCATGCCGTCCATTGCTCAAATCCTCTTTCGCCGTCACAATGCTATGCTGACACCCAGTTCCCCTTTCGTGCCATAAACCCAAATATAAGCAAGCCACTTGCTTTGAGACCACCCACGGTCACACGTCGTCTGCTAATTCATGTATCAAAAACACGTACGGTTTGATTGCGTCTGTCCCGACACAAGCCCAGTCCCCATCGACAGTCAATAAAGAAGAATCGTGACAGGCCTTCGATCCCAGAGTTAGGGCCTAGGCGTTGACTGTCTGGACAGGCGGCCTCGGAAGCCGCTGCGTCTTCTCCTCGAGGCCCATTTTCTCGTCGTCCTTCGGCATGGTTGTACTCTCGGAATGAGTTCTCGAGACGGCAGGTACAAGAGGCATATGATCGATAAGTCCCTGTGGACGAGCGTCGTCGCACTTTTCTCCCTCAGCCCCGCTCTGGTTGTCGATTGGGGGCAACGGCGTTCGACGGCCATCGGAGAAGCTCACAGCGACTTCACTCTCGCCGTCAGAGGGGACAAAAAGACGACCGCCTGGAACTGGTGCCTTCGAGGCATGACCCGACGAATACTTACGATGAAGCTCCCTAAAGCTTCTAGCCGTCGCCGTACTGGCGCTTGCGGCTGATTCCCTCCGCTCTTTTGGCGATGGTGAACTGGCGAGGGCTTCATAAGAACCCTCCATACTTGCAGGTGATGTTGGCTCATCGCGCTGACCCTGCTTACGCTGCCTCAAACGCTCCTCGGGGGTAAATTGCTGCAGCTCTGAGCCAAAGTTTATGACCGACGCTTTCTTACCATGGACCACAAAGCTACCAGAGCCTCTGGCTAGCACATCTTCACGGCCTGAGTCGTCTGGCAGACTACTAGTGAGCGTTTCTTTGCCTTTTCGACTGCGATGGTGCGACAGATGCCCAGCACTTTCCCTGAGTGTGCGCTGTAGGCTGCGTCTCATCTTGGTTTTGTCTTGTCTATCAATAGCACTGGAGTAGTCTCGGGACTCTGGGCCGTCAGGCTCGGATTGCGACCCAGCAGCATTCTTTTCGGGAGTCCCGCCATCACTTCTGGAGTCTAGCAAGCCTGCCTGCTCCAGCAACACACGTTCGGTAGCCTCGACGACCTCGTTATGACTCCTGGAGGACCGTTCAACGCTCTTGCCCTTTGAAGTGAAATATTGAGGCGGACTGTAGAAGGTTGGCTCGCCTGAGGACTGACTAGAGCTTGGGGACGGCCTTCTGGATTGGGCACTTTTATTGGACACGGAAGCTTTCGAATCCCATGAGGTTTGGTGTCTATGAGAATCGAAAGTGGCACTTGTGGGTGGCGTCTGATAAGCCTCGGTTGCGGGAGACTCCGGTTCCTGCTGTGGCATTTTGGCAATTGCTTGAACCATGGACTTTGCGGCTGACGATCGCCGTCTTCGTCGTGCAATGGTCGATGCGGAGCCTGCTTCCAGCATCGGGAGCCTTTCCTGGGAAGGCAAAGTCTCAGCGCACCCATTTTGCGACCTGGTAGGTACTAGGCCCTGAAGTCGCTGCTCCTCGGCCAGGTCTTTCAATAAGACGTCTCGGTGGCATCTTGATTTCCACATATCCATACGAATCCACTTGATCTTAACGTCCATATGTGCTGCGGCAGACAGGACTTGATCCCGAGTTTTGGCTTGGATGGGTGACAAGATTTGAAGATGTCGAGCGTTTCGTAGGTGTATTTCCAACTCTTGCTCTTTGAGCGCGATTTCCTCATCCGCTTTGGCAACAGCTTCCACCATGGTTTGTCGTCTTTGCGCCTGGATAGACTCCGCTTCTTTGTGGTCAATCTGGCCGCGAACGATGCTAACGTCGCCGGTTGGAGTCTGAATGATTTGTGCAGACGCGGAGCTACCGAGTCTCCTGATGCCGCGTCGACTCTGACCCTCGTAGTTGCCTCCTACAACGCCACGCATACGGACACCAGACGTTGTGAAGGCCGCAGCATAGTTTAGCTTGGCGAGCCAATCATTCATATCATCCTCATTGTCGGCTAGCAAGACCTCCTCCACAAATGCCCCCGGCCGAGCATACTTGAAAGCATTTTTGTGTTTCCTGTACGTCGAGTCCACGAGCGCAACCGCTTCCTTCGTTGGAAGATATCCGTCGGGTTTGAATTCCAGAAGTGGAGGTTTGAAGGTTATTGGCTCTTCGTAGAGGCCTTGCTTGATGTGAGAATCGTATTGATGCATGAGATTCTTGATCCACGCTGTATTCCGGAAGAAGTACAATTGCGCGCCGGTCAAAATGGCGCCCCATTCTTGCCAAGGCGACCTTGTCTTCTTCTTTTTGACATCCTTTCTCCACAACACCCCTACCTTGGTTATTTTGATGTCAACAACCCCTTGAGCTGCTTCAGCGGGATTAGTCGTGCCTTTTTCATCGCGAAAAGCATCCGGCCGTGACCTGGCCGATACAATCTGCAGAACTCCGGTTCTAAAGAATGTCCTCTGAAGCTCCTTGACGTTCAACCCCTTGGCCGTACCGAGATAGTCATAATGGTCTTCGAGTTCCATCACGTCCTTCAAGTTTGGCCGTAGTACATCTAATTTGCCGTCTATAATGAGCGTATAGGGATCAAGAGGTTCGCGACTGGACCTCCGAGGGGTTGCGTCCGATGCAGCCCCGGGGAAAAGTGTCTTGCGCTTGACCCTGCCTGCTATAAGGCGATCACCGGTGAGATCCAGATCGTCCTCAACATGAATGAACGGCGTATACGTGATGTTGTCATAAAAGCACCGTAAGATTGGATCGGAGACACCCTCTCCTTGAGTGTTTTTCAGGTAATCAGGTTGTTGCATTTTGTGTTTGTTGTTTTTGTTGAACACGTCCGTGTGTAGGATGAGAAGAGAGAACGCGACGAAGTAGGCCTGGTCCGTCGAGGCGTAGATACCTGGGTTGCATTCGTGATAGCGATTTGCAAAGGCCTGTAGGCACCTGTCTATCTGCTGTGTCTCCTTGGGTAATTCTGCTTCCATGAGCAATTTGCGAATTGCCATGTCCATCGGGTCGCCAAAAAAGCTAAAGCGGCGCATGTAACTACGGAGAACAGCCGTAACAAATGTATCACTGCCCTTGGATAGGGCACTCGCTATGATACCGCGGCTTAGTATCTCTTCAATCCTAGAGAGGTATTTGGCAGGCGTTTCATCTTCGAACTTCTCTGGTAAAGCAATGGGTTCGCGAGCGATTTGCAGAGAGTTGTTTTTGGAAGTGTTGGACCCAGGAGTAGCCGGTGTTAGGGTACCTTGCCTGCCATGGGCGACGTCCGAGTTTTGGCGCAGTCTATTTAAACCAAATAGGTCTCCGAAGCTTTTTCTCCCAACAGACGTGGAGGTTCGGCTTGTACCCGGTCCGAGATAGCCGTCCACTGACTCTCTGCCCAGAGAGCTTAATGTTGAAGATCTGCCTCGCCGCTGGAGTCGGGCGCGCGTGGGCGAAGATTGACCGGAGTGGGTAGAACCAGGCCGAAAGAGGGCGGTGGCTGGCGACACAGCCCACTTGTTTGCATGCTCGGGGCCAGATGAGGGCAGGGAGTCGGCATGAGCACTGTAGCTGGACGCAGGCCGGGAACCTGGTTGGGGGCGAGGGGTTCCTTGCCTAGAAGAAGTGACCACCAGCGGATGAGAGGCGCCAGGGGACGAAGCTGTAATGGCGGCATTATCGAAGCCAATGCCAGGCTTACTTCTTTGAGGCAGATGTGATAAGTCGAACATGGGTGCCGGAGGCCTGGGTTTTCGTCGACCAAGACGGAAGAAAGTGCTGGCTGTATTGTACGGCGGCGAACCGCCTGACGTGGCGACAGTATTGGTTTGGTCGCCGGAGCTGGCGTCTGAGTACGAGGATTCGGAGACCCGGTTTGCGGGAAGCGACAACGCAGTCCCATCGTGAGGTTCACCATGCATGGGCGCCCTCGAAGAAGAGGGGCGGCTTGGTTCCTCGAAGGTGACTAGAGTTGGGCGGTTTTTCAAAGTCAAGTCCTCTGGTCCGGCTTTTCTCCTCGTTGATTTCCACGTCATCGCCCGGCTGGTACCTTCGCTATTTCTCGGCAATTCACCGGACCTTCGAAACCTGTCGGCCAATCGGACTCGAGATTGCTTTTTCTGGGGTATTTGCAAATCAGTGGTGGGCGCTGTCGTGATGATTTCAGGGGCTGACGAGGACAGTTAGCAAGATCAGATTGGGTCGGCTCAGGTCGCAAGTCTTTAATGTGATATTGGAAGGGGTCATACGGCGAGGAACAGGCGGAGGCGTTTCGGCCTGCTGCTTGACTCTTAAGGACAGCTGCGAGTCGGAGGCATTGCGAAATCTAAGAATAGAGAAACGACGGTGTTTAAAAGTCTCTTCCTGTACGGGAGGCGTCTCCGGTCTGTCGGCTAGTTCAGCAGGATTGGGTCGGTCCAGGAGATCAAGGACGGAATCGGTTTGCGTAGGCACTAGAACGGACGGTGGCGAAAAGCCGCCAACAAGAGAAGTGGCGGGAGTTGGGTGAGGGGGCGTGTCTTCCTCCTTCTCCTGCTTCTGCTGCTTTTTTGGAGATGACGACGGCGGTTGCTGAGGCGGTTGCGTGGGAAGGGACACGGATTGAGACTTGTGTTGCAGCCGGGGGGGGAAATGCCGCGGCAGCGGTGGGAGCTGAGGCGCATCGTCGGGTTCAAGAACGGTGTGACGCCTGATGTCGGTCTCGCTGGCCATGTTGCCGCGACGGCGTAGGAATGGCATGGCGGCAATAGGTCATGGTTTGCCAGGGATGAGAACTGGAAGTGGGATAACAACGACGCCAAAGACGACAAAAAGGGGGGGAACTAGAAAGGGAGAAAGACCCGTCAGATACCGGCACTATGCCATCAGCAAATGTGAGCGTCAAGACAGCCGATGGAGGACGAAGAGGAAGCAAAGGACCATACAGGGAATCAGTGGCGGGTCTTGGAACTATGGGAAAGAGAAATTCGGAAGGCCACGGGCTAGCAGAAGGGGATGGGATGGACTGCCAACCAATAAGACTATACTACAAAGGTAGCATTAGCAAGATAACGGTAAATTATATTGCTAATCTAGAAGTCTAAATTTTTAGAAAGTAGATAAAGAGAAAGAAGTACTATAATTAAAAAGTATAGAAAATAAACTTAGGAGGAATATAAGTAGTATACTTATTAAGTTTATGAATTATATTGTTATTAATATATATTATTCTATTTAGAAATTTAATTAAAAGTTAATCTTATAAAAGATTTTTCTATAATATAGAATAATGTGTTTAAGTAATATTCGGTTCTAATTCGTTATTAGTGTTATTATAATAAATAAGTATGATAATATATAGTTTAAATATAGTTTATTAAACGATAAAGCTTATTCAAACTATAAAACAGCCCTTAAATCTATATAAATTAACTAGTATAATTAATAGAAGAAAGTATAATTATATGACAAAATAAATACTATAGCTATTCTTATAAATAGTTTCTTCTAGTTATAAAGCTACAAAGAAAGTCTCATACTTTATAAACTATTCCGAGGGATATATTCTAATTTATAAAATGAAATAAATAGGTTTTATTTTTTTTAGATAGTTTAATAAAAGATTAATATATATTATGAAATCCATTATAATTTATTTATATTATTATTAATATTTTATTTCTTTTTAGTAAATGTAATTCGTTAGTTTCTTCTAATAAAGTTATTAATTCTAATTTTAAATATTATGGAGAAGGGGCTAATAGCTTGCTTTCTACTATTACTGTTAGTAGATATATTACCCCTTAAAGTATAACTTTAATTATCTTATTCTTAAACTAAATATTATGACTAGCTTCTGATTAATATAGCGTTAAATTCTTTATAATTATAATAATTAGTATACTTACTGTATATTAATCTTTTTAATAGTAAATAACTGATAATTCTTTCAATAATAACTTTATGCTTCTATACTTCTATACTTTTATACTTTTATACCTATGAATATATAAATCAAATATTTTAAGATATTCAATTACTACTAATTATAGATATTTTATTTAAATATTTGTTATAACTTTAATATCTACAACTTTAATATCCACTAAACTAGATATTAGTTGCGTTATACTAGAGGATATGCGGTAATTATATATATTGCTTTATATATAGTAGTATGCTATCTGTACCCTACTAGTAATAAGTATGAAATACCTAGTACTAGCTATAGCTAAATATATAGTAATTAGTAAGTAATTACTATATTATAAATCTAAAGCTTTATAGAGTATTGTATATTATATAATGTTATAATAATAAGAAAACATAATTAGAATACTATTTTATTAGTTGTACTAAAAGTTTCTAATCTATTCAAAGTTACATGCCTCTTGGGAACCCTTTAAAGGAAGCTATATCTAGTAGTCAGCTCTTACTTGATATACTTTATAGATAGTACTAATATTAAAGAACTATTTCAATAGAAGAAACCTTAAGTAGTAATAATATAGTTAGTTAAGATAATAACTAATAAATAGAAAATATATATATATTTATATCTATTATAATTATTCTTTTAAAAAATCGTAATAAGTTATTATATAATACTTACTAATAGCTACTATTACCTATCGTCAGCTATTAATAATTACTAGCTATTAATAGCTACTAGTAGGAGCTAATAGCTAGTAGTAGTTATTATATTTAGTTCACAACTAGAAGGAATACTATATCTACCCGGTCGTACTTACCTCCTATAGGATTTAAACCTACTACTCTTACTATAAAATGGTAAAAGCCAGCTAGACGTTAAACCACTACATCAAGCGGGTAAATATTATTTTATAATTATATAATAAGAGTATATATAGTATATATTGTTTTTAGATGAATTAATACTGATTAGTAGTCAATCTTTCCATTATTATTATATTATAAACTAATAAGGTTTATTATAATAGAAGAAGTAATTGTAAAACTTTATATTTAAGGTTTATATTATGAGATTTACTATTTAGATATTTCAGACTGCTTTCTACTTTAGGGTTCTATTAGAAGCTTTGAAACTATAAACTAGTGATCTATAAGTCTTATCCTTAAAAAGTTAACTATATACTTTTACTTTAGTTTAAAATGAGGTATTTCTTATAGTATTATTAATAGGTTAACTATATATTTAATCTAGTTACTTACTAGAGTATATTCAGTAAATATAATAACCCTTTAGAATGCTATTAGACGTTTATAATATTAAGGATTATGATGTTAATAGTCTTTTGATTTTAAGAGATTTCTAAAGTGTTTTGAAAATACTTCTTTCTATTTCTCTCTTTCTTATAAGTTTAGTTAAAATAATGATATTACTATATCTAATAGAGTTTTTAGCTTTCACAATAGTATTTAATGAAATATTTAAAGCTAAAGAATTAATTTTAAATACTTTTAAATATTCTAAAATAGTAATATCAAAAATAGGTATTATATTACTTATTAAACTTCTTTATTATATAGATACTAATATAATAAGCCTAAGCCTAAAACTTCTTTTATTATATAAGCAGTATATATATATAATCTATAGGCCTATATTTATACTATTTATCTTCTAAATAGCAATAAGAGATATATAATTTACATATCATTCTACCTTTCAGATTTCAGAATACTACTCTTATAATTAAAATACTTTTATACTATAGATCGATATATATAGTATCATAGAGTTAGGCTTAAGGCTTTTTTTATTATATAAGTAATATATATATATATATATAGGTTATAAGCTTATATCTATAGTATTTGTCTTCCAAATAGTAATGTAAGATATATAATTTATATATTATTCTATCTTTTAGATTTTCGAATATTACTTGTATAATTGAGGTACTTTTTATGTTATAGATCTATAGATATAATACTTTTTATTTGATATATCTTTCTAGACTGTTCGCCTTATTTTCTATTATTATGAAACTAGATTTAGAAGAAGTTATTTTATTTACTTGTTTTAAATCTTCTAACTTAAGTGGCTAATATTTGTTTTAGTAGTATCTAGAGGTAGATTTATCTTTTTTATTTTTTTTATAGATCAGAATAAGGAGGTATCTTTGAATTATTTTAGATAAATTAAAAGTAGAAGATATAATATAACATTATTATTCCAACCTATTAGATAATACTAAGAATCTTAAGATTTATAAATAGAGGTTTTGTAATACTAAATAGTTATAATAAGCCTATTTATAGATTTAATACTGACCATAGTAGGGAATAATAATTACATTCTAATAATAAATTAGTAAAAAAGTAAAAGGTTTCAAAAGTAATACAAGAAACCTTAAGATTTATCTACCTTCTTTATAAAGTAGAATTAAGTTTTGAAATTTAACTTAAAATAAGTATTTTTAATATAATAACAAGAAAAAGAGGGATTCTATCTTATTATAATAGAAAACCTTAGAAGAATCTTATAAGACTAATAAGTTTAGCAAAATTAATTTATTAATTTCTATTTAGAAATACTAAAATAATTTGAAAGAGGAAATAAGCTAATAAGAAGACAGGTTATTTATAAATAAAAGAAAAAGGTATATATAGAGAGATAATAAGATATATATTTATTATATAATAAATTATAATTAAAATGATTAAGAAATTAACATATAATGAAAGTAAATCTAATGTTTAAAAGATTTAATGTAAGGAATAATTAAGTAGACTAATAGATCTAATTTTATATAGAGATATAAATTAAGTATTTTAAGAAGTTTAAAAGAAAGAATATTAGGGAGATACGTTCTAGTTAAAAAAGCTATTTTTATATACATTAGTAGAGAATGTTTATTTTATAATAATATATTAATACTTATAAAGTACTTGAAAATATAATAATAGTAATAATAACTATTAAATAGTTAATTAAGAGTAAAAGGAAAACTCCTAAACTTTCTTATTTAATTATAATAAGATATTTATTTAATAAATTAATCTTTAAGAGAATTTAACTTTATATAATAATTACTCCTAATAAATCTAAAGATATTTCTTTATCTAACTATAAAGAAAGTTATGAGATTTAGATATGGCTTCATAAAATTCTAATAATTTACTTAATTACTTAATAACTATAAGAGAATGTATAATACTTTTAAAACTAATTACTATTTAACTAATGATAATAAAAATAGTTCTTTAATTTAAAAATACTTCTAAGTTTATAAGAAATAATATTTCTAATCTTTTAAATAATTATAAAGTTATATTAAAGATTTCTAGTAAGTTAAAGTTTAAGATAATTACTAAAGTCTCTTCTTATTATAATATGTAATATAAATATACTATTAAAACTATAATAATTAGTAAGTATATTTAGAAGGATATTAGAAATACTTCTATGAAGGTTTATAATGTTACTAATCCTATAGCTAACTATAATTCTAATAAAAGGCTTTATACTATAAATTATCATATTAATTTAATTTTGAATAGTTTAATAGAAATAATTAATGATTTAAGTATTATAAATAACTTTTAAGAAAACATTAAAGTCCATAAGAATATTACTTTTATTTAATATTAAATGTCTCTATATTAATTCTTATTCTAAACGTTTAAAGAGATTACTAAGGATTCTTATCATAAAGGCTCGTAATTAATTAAAGTATTTTAAGTTTCTTTTAAATACTTATTTACTTAATAAATTAGAAATTGAATTCTTCTAAAATAGCTAATTAACTAATTTACTTTTATCATATTAATAACTATATCTATTAATTCAACTTCTTAGTTAAAGATTGTGAAAACTATGGAGAATGTTTAAATTATTATAGATAAATTTCATAATAATAATAAGTAACTCTTATCTTAATTTAAAAGCTTAAGTTTTAACTAATTAATATTTATTAGGATAAAAACTAGTTTTTACAAACTTATAGATACTTTTAGAGAAGTCTAAAGATGAGTAGTTAAATTACAAATTATAGATATAGATAATAATAATAATTATAGGGTTTATATTATAGATTTATAGGTTTAATGAAATATTAATTATAGGAAATAATAGTTTGAAAATAGAAGTAGTAGGGTTTAGAATTAAAATAGCTTTTAGTATTATAGTAGTTTTTAAAACTAATTTACATAAACTTTGTACATAATATATTATTAATATAACTTAGGTAACTACTGGAGGCTTAGTTATTTTTAATTATTTTAATATATTACTAAAGGGATCTACTATTTTAATTATAATAATTAAAACTATTAGGTTAGTAAGATCTATTTAAATTTAGAAAAAGTAGAACGTAGTATCATATAGAATAATTATATTAAGAAGTAGTCTAACTATAAAATAGTTTTACTATTTATTACTAAGAGATCTTTTCTTTCTTCTATTAAAATATTAGTAGTATCCTATAGTTAAGTATAATATTCTAATTTTTAAATATTACTCAAGAAGTATAAATAGGTTTAAATATAATAGTAATCTTTTAAGATGAAGTTGTAAGATAAAAGAGAGATTATTTAAATCTCATTAATAGTACTACTTCTAATAAAGATTTTAAAAAAAGAATAGTATATATTAGAAAGAAAGTTAGGCTAGATAGAAGATATTAATTCTATTCTAAATATTATTATAATTAACTAGTTATTTAGAGAAGACGTTAGAGAAATTTTAAAAAGAGCTTTAAAGAAAAGTAAGAGTAAAAGAAGTTAAAACTAGAGATAAATTAAAACTAACTAATAATCATTATTTACTATAAAATCTATATAAGTTAAAAACTGTTATATTTATAGATTTAATTAAATCTTATTATAAGTTTATATCTATATTAATATTTAAAGATATAGAAATAATAGAGCTTATATCTAATAATAAGAAAGTTGATTAGATATTAGAATCCCTATTTACTTATTAAGTATAAAGAAACCTAATTAAATAGAAACTTCTAAAATTATAGTTCTTTTAAATAAAAGGAATTAGAATCTTATATATTATACTTATTATAAGAAGGCTACTAAGTAGGCTTTAGTTTTAGAAGACTTACTTTATTATAATTAACTTATATATATTGAGATTAATTATAAATATATAAAACTTATGATAAAGACAAATCTTAAAAATAAAAAAACTTAGAATATTTTCCTTCTTTTAAATAAGAAGTTTATAGTATTTTATAATAAAATTAGAAATAAAACTAAATAATTGAAGAGTGAATAGAATAGTAGATTTATACATATATTTAGTTAGAAGTAATCATTTTACTCTTGCTTTTAGGAATGTTCAATGATATTAAAACTATCTATTTATTAATTTAATCTAATTAAATTATATATAATTATGATATTAATATTAAAATAATAAGTTTTCTAGCAGAAGTAGTATTTAAAGTAGATTATATAATAATGATTTTAATAATAATTTATAACTTTATTATAATATACCTTTAGATTAATATTTAAGTTATAGATCTAATAAGCCTTGAAGTCTAAGGAATTATTATTATAGATTTAGTAATTAATGTTATTTCTAAGGAATATATATAAGAAGTTAATTTATAGTTTCATGTAATCTTAATAAGATTAAACTTTTATAGTATTATTAATATTTAATATATGATTGATTCTATTAGAATAATAATAGAAGATATCTAGTTAGGTAATAATTATATATTTAGTGTTGAACTCTTTATTATATTTAAAAGCTATATTATAAAATCCGTAGTTCTAAGTATCTTATTTACCATTAAGATTAAAAGAATATTAGATTATATTTTAAATTAGATAATGAGAATATTTTAACTTAGGAATAATAAGTTTAATATGTTACTATTATTCTATATTCTCAATTTAATAGTAAAGTGTTATAATACTAATATAAATATAAGAGGTTTTAATTAGATTTAATAATTATATAATCTACCTCTTCTTTCAGGAAAAGGGAATTAGTAGTTTCTATTAATACTTCTATATTAATAGATAGTTATTCTTTTATAAGAAGAAATAGGTAGTATAAAAAAAGAATTAGATATATTACCTTTCAACTTTAAGTTAGACTTTATAAATATCATATTATAATTATAAGATTAAGTATTAGAAGAGGTTAAGATATAGTTAGATAATAATAAAAAAGTTATTATAATAATTCATAATTTAGCAAAAGAATTTTAAGTTATCTTAGAAGTTTTAGTTTATTAAGTAATTAAGTTAAAGGTTTATAAGATTTATTATATTATTATATCTTTAGGAAAATATAATTTAAACTATCTATTTTATAGTAAGAAGTATCTTTATAAATTATATAGATTCAAACTATTAATTTAATTAGGTTTAATAAGAGAGAAGAAGAATTAGAAAGGCTTTTAATATAGAAATTATGAAATAGTGGTAATATTTAATATTATGTTAATCGATTAGAAGATTGCTAAATATATTATAATCATAAAAACATAAAAGAAAATAGTTAGACATATTAATATCTTATATAAAATAAAGGATAAAAAGATTAATTTAGTTAATAATATTTTTTTGGATAGGATAACTCTTAAAAGTAATTTTAAGTAGAAATGAAGAATGTAGATAGAAATAGAAAGGATTATGAAGAATAATCTCAAGGGATAATTTATAAATATAATTACACTAAAGCTTTCAAAGATTCTTATAGGAAAGTATCTTATTCTAATGTTATTGAATAAGATTATAAACTTGATAAGCTATTTATAGGAAGTTAAAAACAACTTTCAATAGAGGTTTTGAAGGTTTAAGAATGAAGATTAATATATAATTTTAATTATTATAAAAGCCTATTTAAATTAGTTATATTACTATAGATAATTAAAATACTTCTATATAACAAATAGTAAGTAAGGCTAATTCTAATTTCTAAGGGACTAATTAGAAATGTTATTAAAATACTAAAGATTTATATTTAGAATCAAAGTCTTAAATATAGTTATACTATATACTAAGATTCTTTTCTTATTTAAAAAGAAAGATAATAAGATAATATTTATTAATTGAACTATTAAGGTTAATATTATTATAATTTCAATATTAAGTTACTATTAAGAATTAATAAATTCTTAAACGACTTTAGTATATATAAGTTTTTGTTTTGCTTTTAATATTTTCTTAAGATATAATTCAATGCCTTTTAACTTAGAAAGTTAAAGTTTAACTACTTTTATAATCCTACTAAGTTTATTTAAATATTATACTTTACTTATAAGAAGTACTAAGTTTATTATTTAATTTATATAAATTACAATAAAGATTTCCTATAATCTAATTCCTAAGTATTATAAAGTCTTTCTAAATACTGTTATAATACAAAGGCTAATAATTATATATAATAGTAAAGATAATTTATAATACTTAGGTATTTATAAATATATTTTAAAATGTATTTAGAATATTCATAGAAGCTTTATAAATATTAAACTCATTAGTTATAGAATTACAATAGCTAAATTATAATAAGTATATGAAGTAATTATTATAATAAGTTATATACATAAGATATATAGTTAGTATATAGAGGAGCTTAAGATTATTAAAATAAAGGAATAAAAAGTATGTTATAATATCTCAGAAGTCAGATTGTTTTTCAATATTATTATATTTTACTTTATTCAGATAAAGGATAATTCTACTATTAGATATTTCTTGAATAAGTTATTTAAGAAGAGTATTTCCTTTTAATAATTAAACCTATAAGAAATAGTAGTAAAATAGTTATAAAATAAATTTTATAATATTCTTATATTTATTGTTATTGACTATTGCTAAGACAAACGATAGATCTATTTAGTAATTAATCCTAATAGAATTAGTTAAAATATAATTCTGAAATAATTCATTAAGTAGAAAAAGGTTATGATTTATTATAAGAGTAGATTATTTATAAATCTAAAGTTTAATTATAACATAAAGAAAACAGCGTTTTAGGGGTTACTAAAAGCCTTAAAATAAGTTTACAATTATCTATAGAATTAGTTTTTCTTATTATAAATAGATATAAAGATATAGGTAGTTTAGTTTAATAGCATAATATTAGACCTTCTAGAAGTACTTATTATTTATTAGACATTTCAAAATGAATATTGCATTTTAAAGTCTGTTATATTAGTAGTATAGTCAATTTAATAGCTAAAAGATTATTTTGAAAATTCTTTAAACCATCTAATAGAAATAATAAAACTAAAGAAAGAGATATAGATAATTAAATTAATAAGTACATCTTTTTTATAAATATAAATATATAAGTTGTCTTTAATAAAATATATTTTTTAAGTAATAAATAATATATAGAAAGAATCTTTAATATAAATATTAATCCTTCTATAAGTAGTATTATAAACTCTAAATCAATACTTCTTCTAGTTATAGTAAGTAACTTATAAGTCTAATTGCATAAACCTCAATAGCTTACTGATTATTTAGTAATTCTAAAGAAACTATTTAGTATTAATTCTAATTATTTTAAAGTATTTAAATATAAGATTTTACTATTCTAGTTATAAGATTAGCTATTCGTTATATAAATAATATTATATAAGTTGATATTCTAATAAATAGATAATAGTCTAATTATATAATAGAAACTTATTATAATAATATATAATAAGAATAAGTATTATAGCTAAGAAGTAGTTTTCTATAGGCTATCTAATCAATACTACTTAGTAGGTATATATAGGGAGATGTATAAAGTAGTAAAATACTATTTAGAGTTTTACGTATATTAAATTAGATATATAAATCATCTTTATAATTTTATTATTCTATATAAATATCTATTTAGTAAATTTAATTTTAATACCTAGAGACGAAGTAAGTAATATTTTATTAAAGTAAGAGATATTCTTACTAAATAGTTAGAAGTATAATACTTAGATCAAGTAATTTCTAAAGTTATTATAAACTTCTTATAAGAAGAAGTAGTTATTTAATATAATTTCTATAGTATATTTATTATAGATAGTAAGTTAGAGAATAAGTATTATATTATTAAATTTCATAACTAGTATAAGATGAAGTAAAAGGTTACTTCTATTTATAACTTATAGATCAATAGTATTATTAAAGTAGAATATTAGCTTATTATTTATATTTTATTAATCTGAATAGTAAGAAGTAGTGATTGAAACCTCTAATTCTCACTACTATTCATAGATTAAATAATTATTTAAGAATTAATAAAATATCCTTCTTTCTATTTTAAATATAACTATAAAGTGGTAATATTATTTCAAATCCTAATACTTATATAGAGAATTTTGAATTAAATATTAATATAGATAAAAGAAGAGGAATTATAATTAAAGATAAGAGTATTTATTTAATTAAATAACAATAAGAAGAAGGTTATAAAGATAATTATAGAATAGTATTAAACAGTAGCGGAAGGTTTTAATATTTAATAAGTTAATACCCTTTAAAATAAGAAAGTAGAAGTTAGAAACCTTATACTAATTTATAATACAAAAAAGCTAATTAATAGGTTATTAGAATAGAGGCTAGAATACTAGTAGATTAAGTCCTTTTAATTTCTTTTACATATATGAGATTCTTTTTTATACGGGTCAATAATTCTATTAAGAGAGAAAATTTAACGTTTGACTTATAGTAATAATTATTGATGGAAAGTTATCTAGATATATATAGAATACTAAGAATTACTAAATTTAAATACTTATAGATTCAAAACACAGTTAGAATTAGGAAACGTTTTTCTAATAGAAAGTAAACCTATAGATATTAGAGAAGTAGAGGATTATGAGAAGTTTATAGTCTTAAGAGAGGGTAATAATAATGAGAAAGATATCTCTAATTCAATAATAAGTATATTCATTAAATATCTAGAGAATTATTCATTTAATATTAAAAGACTTTATATTTAGGATTTATATTTCTAAATTAAGTCTAGAAATGTAAGTAGTATACTAGGAAATATCTTTCTGAAATTCTAATTTCTCTTTAGGTAACATTCAGAAATATTAATCTATATTTATAGATCTAAAGGAATAATTTTCTTTATTCTTTTCTTCTTCTTATATATTTTATAAAGAAGTCTAATATTCTAGCTTTAAAGTCTAGAATTTTAAATTCTAAATTATTGTTCTAAGTTTTAAGAAGATAAAGCTATAGGTGAGAAAAGATAGTATTTTATTCTACGTTTTCTATTATTTTCAATAGTTAAAAAAACCAACTTTAGATTTTAATAGTTAGAATATTTCATTTTCGTTTTTAAATTATATAACAATTATATTAATAGAAAAGTTACATATTTAGAAAAATATAATAAAGAATAAAAAGTATAATAAAAAAAGTTTTATTTATATTAATAAGTCTATTGTACATTCTTTATCTCTTTTGCTTTAGTATTTCCTTTATTAAAATAGAATTTTACTAAGAAGTCTCTATTTTTTAGTTTTAATCTTTTATTGTACTTTAATATTCTTCTAAATATAGGAAAATAATTCATCTTAAAGTAGTTAAAAAGGGGATTATGTATAAAGAGATAAAGAGTATATATAAAGGTCTTATTAAGAATGTAGTATAATATCTTCTGTGAGAAAAAGATAATATTAAGAAGTTAATTAAAGTTAAGAGAAATTAGTATTCATAGGTTTATTCTTTTAAAGTTCTGAAGAATCTTAGACTTAGGAATAGGAAGGTTATTATACTTATTATTTAACTGATTGTTTTTATTAGAAGAAATCTATTTATAATTCTATTACTATTAGATTTGAATATAATCAACATTGCAAGTCTTTTAAGTTTTATGAAAGACGTAGTTAGTATAGAAAGTTTTAGGAAGAAAGATATATTTAAAATAAGACTTATGGATCTAGAAGCTAATTTTAGTATTATATATAGTATATACTTATTTCTGATAATAGCTTTAAGGTATTATATCCTAATTGTTATACTTTTAAATAAAGAGATTATATATAATAGTTAGGTAATTAGTAATCTTCTAAGTCTACTAGTTATTGAGATAAGTAATAGTTTGATAGATAAAGATTCTTTATTAAATATAAATATCTTTTTAATACATAAATAGACTCTTTTATAGACTTATAAACTTATAAGGGTATACTAGAAAATTATTTTTATAGCTTAAAGCTTCTTATAGATTTAAAGCTATAATATAAGTATTACTTCAAAATACTTACTTTAAGGGATATTAATATATAGGAATATAAGATTAGTAATTATTTAATAAATAAGTTAACTTATAGAAGAAGATGAAGGGGGATATTAGTAATTTATAGTTAGTTTAGCTAAAAGAATTAAGATTTATAAGTATATACTATTTACTATTTCTTTTCTATAAGAAGGTTAATATTATAGATTAAATAAATAAAATAGGATTTCCTGAGTTTATAAGAATATGGAGTATTAATATTCTTAATTAGAATGAAGTAGTTATATTAAATTATAATTAGAAGAGGTTAATTATAGATGAAATAAAGTAATAGCTAGTAGATTATAGATAAGAGAGAGAGAAAGACTAATAAGATATAAGTTAGAAGAAGTATTTTTATACTTCTAGTTATAATAAATATATAGTTAGAATTAAAATAATATTGAAAAGTCCTGTTAGTTATAAAGAAAGAATTGTTTTATTGAAATGACTAATTATACTTTTTAAATAGATTAATTAAAAGTAATATACTTATAAGTTTAGAATTGTTTGAAAAAATACTTTTGTTTTCTGATAAGACTTTAATTCTTTTTTCAATAGATTAATAAATATATTTTCATTTCTCTAAATCTCAGTAGGACTTTTACTTTACTAAATATTATTTCTAAAGAAAGTATTATTTAACTTATAGTTTTAATCCGTGAATACTCTTATTATTATTTAAATAACTCTCCTTCTTATTTAATACTACTTAATAAAAATCCTACTTAATATTATAATAGGCCTGATAGAACTTCTTATTTCTAACGATTTATGTATTTTAAATAACAATTAGTATTATTAACAAAATATAGAACTAGAAACCTCTTGTTTATTTTAGACCTATAGAGTAAAATAGATCTACTTCTCATAATACTTTCTAAACGTTAGTTCTATTAAATATATCTGAAAGATTATAATGATTATTTTCTACTTTATATAACTCTATATAATAAGTAGTCTAAAGACTTTAATATTGGTAATAAATCTTTATAAGAATAACTTCTTTACTAGTTTAAATTAAAAAAGCTAATAATAATAAAGTATTGACTTAGCTATTTCTAAGTTATAGTTATCAGAAATAATTATACTATAAATCAACAAACCTTTTCTAGAATATTTAGTCAGACTATATATTCTTATTAGTGAGATTAAATAATAAGAAGTATTAATTTGAAAGGTTTGATCAATAGGTTTCATTTAAATTATATAAGACTATACTATAAGTATTCTAATTTATTATATAAATATTAGTAATAGTTTTTGAGAGGAAGTTGAATAATATAATTAGTAATATATAAAGACATACTGTATATTCTTATTTCCTTCCATAAATAAAGTAATACAGTGACTCAAATAGGCCTCTTAATAGACTAATGGTAAGTTTATATATAGTATTATAATATATAGTAAGCTAATAAGTATAAAGAAGATAGATTTATTAATACTTTGAGATTTATAGATTTATATATAGAAGGAGGTAAGAGAGAGCTATAATATTTAACAATTTAATAAACTTATATTCTACTAGTTATATAATATTCTAAATAGGTATAAGTATTAATACTTCTTAAGTAAATATAATAAATCCTTATTATAATAAAGATCCTATTTAAAAGATATAATTATAAGTATATAATAAGTAATTAGGAAACTAAATTCACCTAGACATTTAATAACTTGTAACTATCTGACAAAATATTTATATCGAATAGAATAATATAAGAAGTATAAGAAGTACATTATTAATATAATAATAAGGTTAATAAGAGGGATTAAATACTAAGAATATAATATAACCTTAAGTACTTTAAGATTAATATTATAAAGAAATATTTACTTATTATAATATTAGAAATAATATGTAATTTCACTCTAGTAAATTGGAGTAAGTCTATAGTAGGGCTTTCAGTAAAGTATTTACAGATCCCTTAGCTACTTATTAAGCTTAACCTTTTATAAAAACTATTACTAATACTATTTAAAATACTATTTATTAAAATAGTCTTCTTAGAGTCAAAATTAGAAAGCGTCTATAAATATCTATAGAAAGCTATATATAGAAGAACTAAAATATAGAAAAGTTACCTTATTTAATTTCTAGCTCTTATGATTAGAGGTTTAATAGACAATCCTACTCTAGTAAAACTGATAAATTAGGAGTTATAGTTAAGATATTAAATAAGGGGTTTAAGTTAATATTAGATAATAAGTACCCCTTTTAAATAGAAGACTAATACCCTAATAGTAAATCTATATAAGGTTATTTCTTAGATTATTGTAATATAAGCTTAAGGACTAATTAATAAAATCCTATTATATAGTAAATAAATAGTTAAATAGGAAGTCTACTTTTATAATACTAAAGGCATACTATAAGTAATAGAATATCTAAATTCTTCAAAACTTAATATACTTCTCTATTTAGATCTATAAGGTAGTTTTACTACTTATTAGATAATTAAAAGAGCAGATTTATAGTATACTAAGAGTAATTATCATACTGATAGCAACCTACTTAAATAACTTATTAATAAACCTATAGGATATTAATATTACTATATTTCTTATTAATAATAGCAATATTTATTAAATCAATCTTATAGTTAACTAAATAATAAAGAGGATCTTTGATTCTAACTCTATATAAAGAAACTCTAATAACAACTACTTTATTAAAGTAATAGACTAATTACTATAATTATATATTATCATAAATACTTCACCTAATATAATTAAGTTACTTCAAGCTAATATTTAAATAATACTAATAGATTCTTAGTATAACTAATTTACCTATAGCTTTTAAATACTAGAATAATCTAAAGTATTTATTCAGAATACAGTATTTAATATTATAGGTTTACTTTCAACTTTAATAGATAAGTAGTATAAGTATAAAAGTGAGATTCCTTTAGTCTTATATTAAATATTAATTATAAGTAAATACTTTAGACTTTATAATAATATCTATGAAAACTTATTAATATAAATAGTAACTTAGATTTATAAGAATCATAAAACAATAGATTACTACTTACCTACTTTTAATAAAAGCTTACTATAAATATTAAGAAAAGATTTATAAAACTAAATATAAGTTAAATAAGTATTATAATAATAATTAAAAATATTAAGATTGAAGAAGTTAATACTAAGACTTATGAAAGTATTAGAGAATAACGCTTATTAAATTAATTGAATATTAATATTAATACTATCTTATAACTCTTAAAATAAATTATAAATATATATTCTATTCTAACTTATTCTTCCAATATTAATTTATCAAATTCTCCTAATACTACTTCTATAGCTTTAAGTTAATATATCATTCTATATTGATTATTCTAATCCATATAACTATATAAATCCTTCTAATTAATAAAAAAGTAATTTATAAATTAATAAGTTGATTATTAAGTTTGAATTAGGTGGAATATTCCTACTAAACTAGTATTCTATATATTTCTATAGGTTCTAGTATAGAAAAGCTAATTAAAACCTACTTAGAAATTAATTTAAAACAAGTATTAATAGGTAAATAATAAATAGATAAGATTAACTAATAGAAATAAAGTTAGGAATAAGAAAGAATTTAAATAGCTAGATTAGTAATAACTATAATAGTATAAATAGACTTTCTATTAATTAAGTTTACTATATAGAGCTTCTAATAAATTTAAAGATCATTATAATCAGCTTAAGCCTAAAGCTTCTTTTATTATATAAATAGTATATATACATAAACTATAGACCTATATCTATAAGTATTTATCTTCTAAATAATAATATAAGATATATAATTAATATATTATTCTATCTTTTAGATTTCAGAATACTACTTTTATAATTAAAATACTTTTTATACTATAGATTTATAAATATAGTATTTTCTATTTAATATACTTTTCTAGATTCGTCCCCCTATTTTCTATTGCCCTAGAATTAAGTTTAGGAGAGGTTATTTCGTTTCTCTATTTTAATTATTCCAGCTTAAGCAGCTAGTACCTATTTCAATAGCAATCTTTATTTAATATATTTCTCTAGATCCTTCCTCCTATTCTCTATTATTATAAAATTAGATTCAAAAGAAGTTATTCTATTTATTTATTTTAACTATCTTAGTCTAAATAGGAAGTAATTATATTAATAGTATTTAGAAGTAGATTTACCTCTTTCTAATCTTTTATAAATTAGAATAAAGATATATTCTTATACTATTTTCGATAGATTAAAATTAGAAGATATAATATAGTATTATTATCCTAACTTATTTAATAATACTAAGACCCTGAAGACTTATAAATAGAAGCTTTTGAAATACTAAATAGTTATAATAAACTTATTTATAAACCTAATACTAATAAATAGTAAAGAATAATAAATATATTCTAGTTATAAATTAGAAAGAAAAAGCTAGATTTCAAAAATAATAAAAGACTTCAAACACTTATCTATCTTTTTTATAAAGTAGAATTAAGTTCCTAAGCTTAACCTACAATAGGTACTTTTAATTTATAGAAATAAAACTAAAAGATAAAGAAGAATCTTTACTCATCATAATAAAAAGCCTTAATGGAATCTTATAAAACCAATAAGTCTAATAAGATGAACCTATTAATTCTTATTAAAATATAATAGAGTAATCTAAAAGAAAGTAAATTAATAAAGAAATAGGTTATTTATAAATACAAGAAGAAAGGATATTAAGAAAGATAAGAGGATATATAATTATTATATAGTAAACTATAACCAAAATAGTTTAGAAATTAAAATATAATAAAAGTAGGCTTAGTCTTTAAGAATATTAATTTAAGGGATAGATAAATAGATTCATAGACTCAACCCTATATAGAAATATAGGTTTAATACTCTAAGAAGTCTAAAAAGAAGAATATTAAGAACATAAGTCTTATTTAAAAAACCTACTTTTATATATATTATTAGAGAAGATTTATTTTCTAATGATATATTAGTATTTAAAAACAAATACTGAAAGATATAATAATAGTAATAATAATTACTAAATAGTTAATTCATAATAAGGGGAAAGCTTTTGAATCTCTTTGACTAGCTATAATAAGACTTTTATTTAATAAAGTAGCTTTTAGGAAAATCTAACTTTATATAATAACTACTCTTAATAAATCAAAAGATATTTCTTTATTTAATTATGAAAAGGATTATAATATTTGAATACTGTTTATATAGATTTCTAATACTTTATTTAACTATTTAATAATTATAGAAGATTTATAATACTATTCAAACTAACTACTATTTAATTAATAATAGTAAAGATATGCTTTTATCTAAAAATACTTTTAAGTTTATAAATAATAATATTTCTAATTTCTGAGATAACTATAAAACTATATTAGAGATCGCTAATAAGCTAGAATATAATATAAGTATCAAGGTTTCTTTTTATTATAATATATAATATAAGTATACTATCAAATTTATGATAACTAATACGTATAATTAGAAAGATACTGAAGATACTTTTATAGGAATTTATAGTATTATTAACCTTATAGCTAACTACAATCCTAATAAGAAGCTTTATATGATAAATTATAATATTAATCCAATTTTAAATACTTTAGTAAGAATAATTAATTATATAATTACTATAAACAATTTCTAAGGGAAATCAAGAATCCATAGGGTTATTGCTGTACTAAATATTAACTTTATTTATATTCCCCTATATTTACTCTTATTCTAAACCTTTAAAGAAATTACTAGAAATTCTTATTATAAGATTCTTTAGTTAGTTGAAATATCTTAAGCTTCTTTCAAGTATCTACTAGTTTAATGAATTAGATATTAGACTTTATGAAAATAGTTAACTAATTAACTTACTCTTACTATATTAATAATTATATCTACTAATCTAACTTCTTAATTAAAAACTATAAAAGTTATAAAGAAGACTTAGATTACTATAGATAAGTTAGATAAAAATAATAAGTAGTTTTTATTTTAATTTAAGGATTTGAGTCTCAACTGATTGATATTTATTAAGATAGAGACAACCTCTTATAAACATATAGATAATTTTAGAAAGGTCTAAAGATTAGTAATTAAATTATATAGTATAGATATAAATAAGAGTAATAGCTATCGAATCTATACTATAGATTTAATAATTTACTATAGTATAGACTATAGAGGGTAGTAGCTTTGGAGAAGAAGTAATAAGTAAGTTCTAAAAGTCAAGTAGTTTTTAGTAATATTGTAATTTTTAAAACTAATTTATATAGAATTAGGTTATAATATATTACTTATTTATTTTAGATAGTTATTAGAAACTTAGTCATCTTTGATGTATTTAATGTATGACTAAGGAGATCTACTATTTTAATCATAATTATAATTATTATTCAATCAATAAAATCTATTTAAATTTAAAGAAAATAGAAAGTAGTATTATATAGAATATTTATACTAATAAGTAGTATAATTAAAAATAGTCTTTTTATCTATTATTAAGAAGTCTTATATTTGTTTTATTAGAATACTAATAATATCTTATAACTAAATATAATACCGTCATTTCTAAATATTACTCTGGAAATAGAAGTAAATTTGGGTTTAATAGTAATCTATTAAAAAAGAGCTTTCAGATAAACAATAGATTGATTAAATTTGATTAGTAATACTACTCCTAGTAAACAGCTTAAGAAAAGAATAATGTGAATTAGAAAAAAGTTAGATTAAATAGAAAATATTTATTCTATTCTAAATATTATTATAGTTAACTGGTTATTTAGAAAGAAATTAGAAAGGTTTTGGAAAGAGTTCTAGAAGGAATCGGAATAGAAAAGATTAGAATTATAAATTAGCCGAAGCTAATTACTAATTACTATTTACTATATAATCTATATAAGCTAGAAGTTACTATACGTATAAATTTAATTATAACTTATAATAAATCTATATCTATATAAATATTTGAAAGTATGTATAGAATAAAACTTATATCTAATAATAAAGAAAGTTTATTAGATATTAAAAGCTAATTTATTTATCAAGTATAAAGAAAACTAATTAGATAGAAACCTCTAGTTTTACAATTCTCATAAATAGAAAAAACTAGAATCTTATATATTATATTTACTATAAATACATCAATAGGTATACCATAATTTTCGAAGAGTTACTTTATGATAACTAACTTATATATATTTAAATTAATTATAAGTAGATAAAGATAATTATTAATAGGTATTTTCAAAATACGAGGATTTAAAATACTTTATTTTCCATAGGTAAAACCTTATTGATACTTTATAATGAAGTTAGGAAATAAAATTGAATAATCTAAGAATAGATAGAATACTAAAACTATAAGTATACTTAATTCTAAATAATAATATTACTCTTATCTTTAGGAATACTTAGGAATACTGAGATTATATCTTTATAAGTTTAATCTAACTAAATTATATATAGTTATAATATTAATAGTAAAATAATAAATCAAGTAATAGAAGCAACATCTATTTTAGTAATATAGAAGAATTTCTAAATAAGATTAAAGAATTAATTAATGATTTATCTTATAATAAATTAGAATTGTTTAAATAAGTAGTAATAATATATATTTTAAATAGTTTTAATTCTAATTATAAAGGTTTTATTACTTCTATAATTTAAAGTTTGAAATTTAATAAAGAAAGCTATATTTTAGATTCTTTAGTTTCTAATTTATTAGATAAATCTAAAAGAAGAAATAATAATTCAATTAATTATACTAAAAGTACTTAGAAAAAACAGGCTTTTAGAATTATTACAAACTATCTAAAAAATAGAAAGGAATTCTTTATAAAAGTTATAAGAAGAATAATTATATTAAAGAAAATCATATCTATCTTTATCTAGAAAAGTCTTTAAATTAGTAGACAAATATCTCTATAAAAGTAAAAATAAAAGGAAAGAATCTAAAAAAAAACAATATAGAATCTATTAATATTACTTTAGTTAGAACTAAATAAAATAATAAAATAGGATATAAGTTATTAGAAGATACAAAGAGTCCTAAGTCTAAAGAATTTATTTCTAAGGATATAGATATTAATGTATTTTCTAAGAAAAACAATAGATTTAGAGACGTAAGACTTATCTAAAAGCTCTATATAAAAAGAAATAACAATAATAATAAAACTCTAGGTTTTTTAATAAATGAATAAATTACTAGAAACTTTAGGAACTTAGTTAAGAAAGAAAATTATAAAGATATTTATTTTTAGCTAAATATAACAATTACTATTTATATAGTTAAAATCAAATCTATTTTATTTAATATATATAATTGTATTAAAGGTCTTTGATCTTTTTAAAGTCACATGCCTCTCGAGACTTTTTAAAAGAGGTTATACCTAGTAGTTAGCTCTTACTTCATAAATCCTATAGATAATACTAAGACTAAAGAACTATTTAAATAGAGGAAACCTCAGGTAGTAACTTTTTAAAAGAAGTTATACCTAGTAGTTAGCTCTTACTTCATAAACCCTATAGATAATACTAAGACTAAAGAACTATTTAAATAGAGGAAACCTTAAGTAGTAATAATATAGTTAGTTAATATAATTACTAATAAATAGGAAAGGAAAGTATGAATCTATCTATTATAATTACTTCGTTAAAGGATTATAGTTATATAATACTAATACTAACTAGCTAGTAGTACTTATTACTAGCTATTGATAGTTACTAGTTATTAATAGTTAATAGTAAGAGCTAATAACGGGTAGTAGTTATAATATAGTTTATATAATTAGAAAGTATATAGCTTTTAGTTATACCTACTTACTATAGGACTCGAACCTATTATTCTTATTATAATAGTAAGAGCTAGCTGGACGTTAAACTACTACGTTAAGCGGGTTTATTTAATATAAAACTAATTTTAAAATAGATTAAATAAGGAAGTATTATATATTTTATAATTAGAATAATAGGGAATTTTAACAATATTTCTTAGAGATTAAATTTCTATATTAAAAGAAGTTTATTATATTCTAGAATTAGGAGTTAATTTATTATCTTAAAGTAAACTTAATATTATAAGAATTGTATTAATCTTCTAGAAAAGATTAATATCATATAATATAGTAAATAATTCTGTTTTGATAATAAGATTTAAGGAAAATAATTTATATGAATTTAATATTCTTATTTTATAAAAAGAAATTATTTTTTCTACTTTAATACTATAGACTATTTAGCTTTTATATGACTATTTGGGTAATACTAATATAAAAGCTATAAATAGTTTAAAGGATAGTACCTTAAACTTATTTTATAAGATAAATAAAATAGAACTTCTTTCTATTTATAAAGTTTATATTAAAGAAAGCTTTATGAATAATATGAATAAGAATAATTAAAAACAGAAATAAAAGCTTTAATATTTAGATTATATAGGTTTAGATTTATATAGATTTATAACTCTTATTATATATAATGGATTTAATAGATGTATCCTATTTATCAGTAAATTAATTAGGTTTACTTAGGGACTTATATTAAATACTAAATTAGCTAAAGAGACTTTGAAAGTCTTTCTTAAACTTAAAGAGTTAGTGAATAATAATAATAATAAAAGAAAAGTAAAAGAATTCAATACTAATAGAGGTAATAGATTTATTAATAAAATTAGAATTCTAATTTATTACTTCAATTTACTCTATTATTTATAGGAGGATACTTTAATAGTTCCTTTATATATATATATATATATATATTAGAATTTCTTATAGGTCTATAAACTTTAAGATTCTTTATAAATTACAAAATAAAATAAAGTTTCATATTAACAATACTAAGGTATAGGGTAGTTTCTATTATTATAAAAATAAATATTTTAATATTAAGAAATTAGATATAAGAATTTATAAAAGAGCTATTATAGCTTATAGAAATAATGCTTTTAAAATTTGGGATTTTAATAAAAAGAGAGCTATGTAGTCTAGAGATATAAAGATCCTAGAAAATACTTTTTATACTTCAGGAAAAGAGTTACTTTTATTTTCTAATTTAGAAACGAATTCTAATAATAGGTCTAGTTAGCTTAATAATGATCTTATTTTAAATTTAGATAAGATTATCTCTAGTATAAATTAAGATAATAATAACAATAACTCTTTAAGAAATCTAACTACTGATGTTTAAGAAATAATTAGAATGAGTCAAGAAAAACATTCAAATATCAAAATAACTAAAGATAATACAATATTAGAATTAAATATAGAAAATAATAATAATATTTAGGGAAAGTCCAATTTATATATCGATTTACCTACTATTTTAAATAAAGCTAGAGAAAACCATAGAATTTATAAAGAAAACGCTTTTTTACTATTTTAAACTATCTTAGTTTAAATAGTTATCCAAAATTATATATAAATACTAATAAAGATAATTAAGTCTTTTATATTTTATTAGTAAATAAAGTAGAAGAACCTATTCCTTTTATTTCAATATTGAAATCTCCTAAATATAGAAATTAGATTCTAATTATAATAAAAGAAATAGAATAAATAAAATCTATAAATAGTTAGAATATAATACTTCTATCTACTATTAATATTGACAGTATTAATATTCTAGGTAATAGATAGGTTTAGAAATTAAAACTAAATAATATCACTAAAGAAACTATATATAAGGTTAAACAGGTAGCTTGAAGCTATAATTAATATTTAAGTATTAATTATTTAGAAGTTTTTAATACTATTTATAAGCCTAAAAGTTAGAGATATATAATAATTCTTTCTATTTATTTAGGATGGACTTTAATATAATACAATATTACTATAGTTTTATTTATACTAATATTAATAAATTTATATATATTTACCTACTAACTAGGTTCTATTTCAATATAAAGAAGGATTCTTTAGAATTGAATCTAAATATAAATATAAAAACTTATAAAAATAATAAAAACTATACTTTTCTTTCATTATTAAATAAAGCTTTATATAGTCTGAAATAAAGTCTTCAACTTTGGTATAATTATTTGAAAAACACTTTTTATTTAATAGAATTTATTATTTCTTTTCATAATAAAGTAGTTTTCATTTTTGATAAAAGCCCCTATATAGCTATTTTAACTTACTATATTAGTAATATATTACTAGTCGCGAATAAGTAAAGAATAGCTGATTATATATATAGCCTTTTAAAATAAACAATAAAAATCTAAAATCTAAGAAGACTTTCTATTTTTCTTAGTTATAATTTATCTATAAACTAGAAAGAAAAATTAATTACTATTAACTAAAATAGATATATTAAGACATTTATTAAAAAATATGAAAAGGGAACTATTTATAAATTTAAGACTCCTATAGATGATAATCTTAAGGTATTTAAACATAAATAAAAAGCTTTAAATAAAGATATTTTAAAGTTTTAATAGGAAATAGGAGCTATATTATATTTCGCTCTAAGAATAAGGCTTGAGATTACTTTTATAGTAATAACTTATTTTCAATTTACTTATAACTTAGACATAAAATTAGCTTTTAGTTTTTAATTATATATAGGGTTATTTAAATAATAATAAAAAATATAGATTTACTTAGAACTATAAAGACATATATTTAATTAAGAATATTATAAGATATACCAATTTAGACTAAGTAAGAAATCTAAATAATAGAAGATCTACTTCTTTTTATATTTTCTACTTGGGAAGAAATAGTAATATTATGAGTTATTCTACTATAAAATAGAAAATAGTGGTTTCATCTACTTATAAAACTAAATATATAGTTCTAGTAAATGCCTATAAAAAGTAACTTATTTATATTATAATTCTAATTATATAAATTTAAGATTAGGTTTATCTAAAATTAAAAGACCTAAGATTTCTATAGATAATTTAATAGCTAAGAAGCTAGTTAAAAATCCTAAACCTTATAAAAGAAATAAAATATATAGATATAAGATATCACTTTGTAAGAAATCTTATTAGAAATAAAAATATCTTCATATATTATATAAATATAGAAGATAATATAACTAATATTTTTACTAAGCTTTTAGGCTTAGTAAAATGTTAATAGATTTTATCGAAATTTCCAAAAAATAATATTTTAAAAGTCTTTTTTTTATCTTTATAATTTTAGGTTTTATAACCTTATATATTATTTTTCTCTTTTTACTTTCATTAAACCTTTATAAGTTTTCATATAAGTAAGCTATATACTAGCGATATATATCTTATAGGGGGATATTAGATTCATTCTAATATCTAAAAAACTTCTATTTTCTATTATTCTAATAGAATTAATAAGAATTTCTATAATATTCCTATATAAATAAATCGTATAAAAATCACTCTATAAATACATACTTATCTTATCTTTTTACCCCTAGTAGTTATTAAGTAAATGAGGTAAAAATATAGAGGTCTACTTTTGTATAAAGTACTAGAAGTAGTTCAAGCTATATATACTATAGCTATAATTCCTTATATACTATAATTATAGTAGCTAATATATTGTAGCTATATTATAATATATGTTATACTTTAACCTATATATTATAGTTATAATATATTATATACTATAGCTTTAGTAATTTATATATTATACTAAGATACATATATTATAATTATAATATCTTATATACTAAAGCTATAATAGTTTATATATTATAGCTATACTTAGAACTCTAGTAGTATAGCTAGAACTCTAAAATAAACCCTCTATATAATAACCTCAATATCTCTATAAATAATAATTAGAAATAGTTAATTATACTATTAATTAAATTACTATTTCTTCTTCTATCTAACTACTATTATTACGACTATTTTAAACAAGTCCTCATATTAAGAAAACTACTTTTATCACATTACATCTCTCCTAATTTCACGGTTATCTATCATGATAACTTAACTATTAATTTACCTACCTATCTATTTATTCTAATAGTTATAGGTTAGTATTAATATGAATGTTGTTATTAGGTAAGCTTTATAGTCAAAGTTATATATAGAATAAAAGGCTTAGATATTATTCTAAATATAAAGCAAATATAACTAAATAATAGTTCGATTTTGAAATAGTAGTAGAATCGTTATATTTCTATTTCTATAAGATATATAGAAGTAATTATTCTTCTTTTATTGAAAATATCTATAAATACTCCTGTTTTCAGATAATTGATACAACCTTCTTATTTTAATAGAACTAATTATAAATATTATTAAATATAATACTAAAGTAATCTATATTTCAAAGTGGAATAAGTAAGAAATATTAACTCATATTATGTAAAACATTATATTACTAAGAAGTATAAATATATTAATTACTCAAAATATAATAATTAGAAATATACTACTAAAGTATTCTATTACTAGTTCATTCTTTAGAAATATAACAATTATAGATAGACTAACTATTTATTTGGACATAGTAAATCAGAAGTATCTAATATGTAAGAAGCTAGTAGCATATAAATTTAAATGGGTATTTTGAAAAATAATACTTGCATCATAACTTTTGAATATAAATATAAATATAAGTACTATAAGAGTATTTTTACTACTAGGGATACTTCTTTTTAGAAAAACATGAAATACTATTTAATCTTAAAGGTTTCTCATAACTTTACTTCTATTGAAAATTATAGAATCGTTATTGAAAAGTAATATTAAAAACTAGTTAAAAGAGATAATAGTATTGTCTCTAAAGTTATATTATACTTAATACTATATAATAGTATAATTATAATTATTGTCTTAAGGAAAGTCTTCAAACTTATTATTAATATTATTAATACCCTTATAGTATATAAATAAACCTTTACAACCTAGTATAAAATACACTTTAGAACTTGTATTTAACTTATATTAATTGAATAAAATATACTTCTCTTGAAAAATATGTTTTATGAACCAATACCTTGTTTTAACATATATATAATACTTCCAATTTAGATAATTATATATAAATATAATATATTACAGAATAGTTTCTAGGGATTACGTAAGTGTGTATGGTAACGTAATTGGTCGTCCTGTCACTATAAAAACTTGTAAATAGTAGTAATATGTAAAGGGCTTCTTTCTTTATATATTAATATTTATTAAGTAAAACTACCTTTAGCTATTTGTAATACTAGAAAACAGCTTATCCAGCCTAAAAGGGTAGTACTAACTACTTATTACTACTTATTTCATAATAAATAGTAGTATAACTAATATATCTATTTAAATAATAAGATTATAGCTTTAACCTATTTTTTAATAAGGCTACTATAATTAATCTGTAATACGTCATGAAGCTATAGCTTTATCGTATTATTTTTACTAAAAGTACTATAAGGTCAGAATTATTCTATTATTAAGAAGAATAACACCTACTATATATATTTTATTTATAGAACCCCCTTTAGTTAGTTTAAAGAAGTAGGAACCTTTAGCTTAATAACCTCTTTTTTTAATTCCTTCTTATTAAATATATTATCCTTATCTGATTACTAATTAGACTAATTAGATAAGCTAAATTAATATATCGACTTCGGCTTAAAAGTTGGGTAATAATAGTAATATTGTTACTTATCAATTATAGTAAGTACTATAGTAGTTAATACTATGGTAACTACTAGAGTAACTACTATAGTAATTAATATTATTAATACTACTTACTATATATAATACTTATAGTAATTATGTTACCTCTATTAATGATAATAGTTATACTTTTATATAATATATAGTATTCATATAATTTATAATATCTATATAAATATAAGGTAATAGAAGTTATACTTCTATATAAAGTAAGAATAGTATTAGTATTAGTAGTATTAATACCTACCCTCTATATAATGATTATAATAATAGTAATAGTACTATTAATAATAATAATAACAACTTGAGATCTATATGTACTACTAGGATATATAACTCAAAAGACTCTAATAATAATATTTCTAATACTCCTAAAAGTAGTATTAATAAAATAAGTACTAGAAATTATAATATATCTAATAATTATAATAGTAATGATAATTATAGTAATAATAATACTCCTGATAGCTTTGATGATTATATTAGTAATAATTGGGTAAGTACTAGTAAGAATAGTAGTTATTTGGAATATAATAATTCAGATTAAATAGAAGGTGGGATTCTAAAAGTATAGCTTCTTTTTTAACTAGGGGTAATTATTATAGAATAGTTTATAGGGATTATATAAGTATATATAGTAATGTAATTAGCTATTCTACTACTATAAAAACCTATAAATAGTAGTTATATATAGGAGCCTTCTTTCCTTATATATCAATATTTCTTAAATACAATCACTTTTAGTTACTCATAGTACTAGAAAACAGCTTACCCAACTTAAAAACGCAGTACTAACCACCCATTACTATTTATTTTGTAATATAATAGAAGAAGAAGCTTTAGTCAATATAGATAAGTATAAGTATTATAAAGTTTAAATATAAATAGAATATTACTTATTTTATAGTATAATACTTTAGAAGTACTCTTAAAGAGAATTATATATAATTAATTTAAAGCTAAATATTAACTTACTTCTAATAATTATTTCTACTATTCTAAGTAAATTATAACTTTTAAAGTAACATAATATTACTTATAGCTGTTTATAACTATTTATAGACATTCTGAGAAATCACTATAAAGTTAAAGAAAGCTAATTAATGTTTAGATATATTATAATACATTTATAGGTTAAAAGTAGAATACTATATCTATATTAAAATTCAATAGAAAAGCTTTCTAAACATATATAAACTTTAGTATGAAGACTTTAAAAACTTTCTTTTTATTCTTTTTAAAATTCTAAATCATAATATTCTAAACAATAGTATTCTATTCATTAAGAATTTATAAGCATTAATTGTTTATTATTCTTAGGATAACTTTTAATATAATACATTATCTATTCAAACTATAAATTAAAACTAGAATTACTTAATTTTTCAAAACAATACTTTAGAACTTAATTTTTTAATATGATTAAAAATATACCTCTTTATATATAGTATAGAATATTAAGCATAAAGTAATAATAATAAAAAATATATATCTTTATTTTAAATATATTATATGAGCTTCTATTATACTTTATATTCTAATTATATAATTCTATAATACTTATATTATATTTAATTAAAATATTACTAAAACAACTAGTAAAAATAATATATAAAACATATACAAATTACTTTAATAGTTATCAATTATTCTATTTATAATATACTTTTTCTATATAAAAAAGCTCTATACTATAAAATCTATATACTAATAAAATCAATAAAGTAAATAAAGTAAATAAAGTAAATAAAATGATTAAAGCGAATAAAGTGAATAAAGTGAATACAATAAATAAAGTGAATACAATAAATAAAGTAAATAAAGTAAATAAAGTGAATAAAGTAAATAAAGTGAATAAAATAAATAAAGTAAATAAAATGAATAAAATGAATAAAGTGAATAAAGTGAATAAAGTCAATAAAGTGAATAAAGTGAATAAAGTGAATAAAGTGAATAAAGTGAATAAAGTGAATAAAGTGAATAAAGTGAATAAAGTGAATAAAGT
>QAPG01000205.1:0-39527 GCA_004366825.1 Colletotrichum spinosum | reverse complement strand
GTGGTGGGTGGTGGGTGGTGGGTGGCTCCGCAAAACGCACCGAAAGGTGATGACCATGCCCTTTTGCAGCCCAAACGACGGGTACCACTTCCAGTTGAGCACCAGGTCGTTTGCCAGCGTGCTGTTGCGGTCCTCGTTGAAGTACGGGTACATGGAACCCCCGCTGATCTTGGTCACCGTCGCGACGTGGTCGTTGAAGACGATGACGCCCGGGACCCACGTCGCGAACCCGAGCAGGCGGATGGCCGTGTCGCCGAGGAAGCTACCTCGCGCGCGCGCCCATAGCGATCTGAAGCTCATGGGCGCGACCGTGGCCTTTTTTGGGGGGGGTTTAAACAATGTGTCGAGGACTCGGGCTGTGCTGGGTTTCCTCCTGGTTCCTCCTCGTCGGCCTGTTGCTCCGGGACTTGAGGTAAACTTTCGCGCCCAGAGCTCCCACATCATCCCGCATCGACCATCTTATCTCTTATCTTATCGCCCGACCAGGGTAAGGTCTCACAAGGTATCAACACCTCTCAAATGAGTGAGACGACTTGCCTTATAACAACGACACCTGCAGCTTCAGCAGCTCTTTGTTTCCATGTGCTAATCATCTCGCATCTCGGAGGTTTTTGTAACAAAGAAATGCAGACTAATATTATGCCATTGTATACTACAGACGAAAAGAGGCCAAACCGCCTCTTTCGACAAAGCTCGCTCTAACCAATATTGCATGAGACCACAGTCGATCACAATCTCACGTGGCCATGGGTCGTCCGACGTCCGTCTCCCTCAAGGATACTTACACAGGACACCCACCCGGATACGACTGCTTCGACTGCTGCTCCTGTTCGGAAACCGTCGTCTCGCGCTTCACCATGATGCCCGTGGCGCCCTTCTTACACTCGCCGTTGCATCCCATGGCAGACACCGTGACGCTCCTCTCGCCCTTTCGCGGGCCCGTCATCTCGTCAATGGTGTCGACGCTGCTGCTCTCAATGTCCTGATGCTGCTTCTGCTGCTGCTGCTGCTGCTGGCGTCGCGGCGACTCGCGGACGTTGCACAGCGCAGACTTTACGTTCTGGTAGCCCGTCCACAACTTGGCCTCGTCGTTGTCGTCTTCGTCCGTCTTCTTCCCGTCGTGCGACGACAGCTCGAGGGACTCGTCCTGCCGCCGCCGCCGCTCCATGTTCTGCTGCACGACCGTGTTGAGGCCCCTGCCCGACTTGCCGCTCATCGACGACCTGCCCCCCTTGTTGCTGCTTATCCGCGACGAGATGAAGGCGGGGAGGTAGCGCATGAAGAAGGGTTTGAGCGCGGGCACCGAGGCGCAGATGATGCCGGCGTTGACCTCGAGATAGCTGAGGTTGAGCTGGGGGACGGCGTCCCAGCAGTAGTCTGTGCTGCCGACCAGCCCTGGGAGGCCGACGGTCCTTTTTATTGCGACGCCGCAGACGCTGTTTTTTTTATCATTATGAGTACCGGTGCAACTGGTCAAGATGGGCGGAAGACTTACAAGGCGCCCGTTCCGAATAGCAGAATCAGAGACATCTTCTGTCGCTTGGCCATCTGCAGAGGAACGACGACAGGTATCGGCAGGAGCAGGATCAAGATGTCCATGACGATGTTGGCAACGCTTAGCGAAATGTACACGGTGAGCTTGTCCAGGCAGACGACCTCCTTCACTGGTATGCTGAGGTCCCACGAAGCCCGAATGGGCTTACAGCTGAAGATGCTCATGAACACGTAGACGATCGAGTAGCAAGTGACGGTCGTTATCAGGAACCAGACGCCGCGGCGGAACCACAGTTGCGGCGACAGGCGGAGGTACAGGAACAGGACGGATAGCTTGGAGAAGCTGATGCTGAGGGCGTAGATGATTGTCGCGCAGGTGGTGTACTGGTAGAACCGTGTAAGTCGAGTTGTCCATCTTGAAGAATGCACGTTTACTCACAATAGGAAACCAGATGTTGTAGTTGTCAAATCGAATGTCCCACATGTGATAGCCTGCGCCATGCTGGATCTCTGATTAAGACAAATTATCAGCACGCTTCTTGTGTTGAAATCACCGCCGCGCCAGCTCCAGCGATCTACTCACGCTTCAAGATGATGAACGCCAAGGCCCATGCGAATATGGCCGAGATCGTCACGAAATCTGTACACAGTCAGAAAGAGAACAGCTAAACCGTGGACCAACGCTCTCCGTCTGAGCCGTCCCGAGAACAACCACACCAACTTACAGTCATCAATGTTCAACCTCGTTCTCACGACGTAGAGCCTGGTGAACAGGCGCATAAACACCGTCACCGTCGCAACGCACGTCGTCGCAAAGGCGCCGGCGAGCAGCGAACTCGTCATGTGCGGCGGGTTCACCTCGTGTCTGACCTGGCCCTCCGGCACTGGCGCGAGCCAAGGATAGTCCATTGTCGATGGCGTCCGAAGCAACGAACTGCTGGGGGATTTCTCTCGGGTGACACGACACGCGATGCTGAAGAATTAGCCAACAACAAACCGAGGCAGAGGGCAAGCAACGATGTTTTCCCAATAGTCCAACACGAACGAAGCACAGTTCAAAAAAAATCCCAGAATTCGGAATGGACAGTGGATGCGGCGAGCGTTTAAAGAATCGCAGACTGTCCTGTCCGCCAGCAGGCTCGAGCTGATGCGGCGCACTCGCGAGGCGTACCGACCGCTTCCTGCATAATCGTCTTCCCCCTTTGCCGGTTCAGGGACACACCGCCGAGTGTTCTCGATCGTCACATCTCCTCGCCTCCTTCAGGCCTGAAGGGGATGGGGAAGGGGGAAGGGGGGGAGAAGAAAGGCTGCAATCATTTTCACACGGCATTGTTTGCCTCGAGAACAATGGGGGACCCGGGGACCTGGGACTTCCTTCCACCGACCGGTATGCACGCCTGCTTATTTCCCATCACACGCGATACCTACTTCCCGGGGGAGTTTCCAACTAGATCGAAACGTCTGCCGGCCTGTGCTAAATCTCGGTTGCGCCAACAGCTCCGGTACTGGAAATCGTGCGAGGCAGAGGGAGAGACTGAGAATTTGGGGGCGGGTGGAACATGTTGAAAGGTCGAATGCGACTCCGCACCAACAGGTCCAATACGCCCAGGCCAGGCCGAGGCTGCTGAATGTGATATTCTGCCGAAGAACTGCACATGTTTGCTCGCCGTATCTGGCGTGGTGAATCTGGGCGGACGCACGTGGTTGGCCAGCTGGGAGAGCATCTTGGCGCACGTTGTTGGAACCGGGGTGCGAAGACCCATGCATATAGTAAGCCATGGATGTCCATCCGTCATGGAGGAAAGGAGCGCCGTGTTTGTTGTCTCCTTTCCTTTGGACTCGGGCGAGATAAGACGAGGGGACCTTCGACATTGATATCAAATTTCACAAACAACTTGTCATCACACATCACATCACACTGGTTCTCGCTGAGGCTTGTTGGTCGCCTCTTCGGGCTCAGATCTCTTGTACGACTTGGGGCCCAAGGCCAGATGCCGTTGCAGAAGGCTGCCTGCTTCGAGCATCTGCACGGAGGTCGGGGGAAATCGTCACCATCACTAATCAGAATATCATCAGAGGTTCTCCCACTGGCAGAGCAGCGCCTCCTCGCAGCAATGACAACCGAACCGAATCTGGAATCTGGAGTGTGTCTCACTGCACCACCTCTCTGACCCCCCCCCCTCAACTGCAATAAACCACAAGAAGATAGCCCGCCTGGGACAAGCACCCGTGCCAATGGGTTTGGTCCTTTTGACGAGACGTCCATGCCAGCAGAAGATGCGGTTGATGTCTTGGCTGGCGCAGGACCAGGGTTGAGCAGCAAACACCTCCCACGCACCAAGGAATCCAGCTCGTCGTGGCGACGACAGCCACCGGGAAGCCGGGATCGTCCCTAAACGCCCGTTCATCCCTCCTTTTTTAAAAAAACAAAAGATTGAATGAACGCCGAACTCTTTTCCTCTGTTGAGTTCTCGCAGCCTGGACCACACCATCTCTCGCCCTCGTCATCGTTGCAAACCCTCGCTCTCGTCTTTTGGATTTCCTCATTGTTCCTCGGGGACACAATCAATAGAACAGCCATCTTTGTCACATATCACGCCATCTCCCCCTTTACCCAGGGCCATTCAATACTCGACGACAACAAGATCCTGCGTGTCAGACCAAGAAATAGAAACATGGCAGACCCTTACCCCTTCAAGAACAAGGTCATCGCCATCACGGGCGCGAGCCGGGGCACCGGCCTCGCCCTGGCACGATATCTCCTCGTCCGCGGCGCCACCGTCTCCATGTGCTCGACCACGGAGCAGAACCTCGCCGCCGCCCTCGAGGGCATCGAGAGGGACTTGCCAGACGCAAAGGGCCGCGTCATGACGGCCGTCGTCGACATTGCCAAGCACGAAACCGTCAAATCCTGGATCGAAAAGACTGTCGAAAAGTTTGGCAAGCTCGACGGCGCCGCCAACGTTGCCGGTATGTCGGGCCCCGTTCCGTTGCTCCCACCTGAAGTGAAGTCAAGTCGGGCAGGGTAGCATCCACCGCTACGCTCTGCGCCGCTTCGACCCCATCGGGAGTGATGGTCCTCGACGTCTGACAGCGCGGGACTGACCAGTCTCAGCCGTGGAGCAACGCCAAATCTTCCCCATCCAAGACCTCGACCCAAAGTACTTCTCCGACCTCCTCTACACCAACGTGGTGGGCACCTTCCTCTCCATGAAGGAGGAGATCCCCAACATGAAGGACGGCGGCAGCATCGTCAACGTCGGCAGCATCACCAGCACCTACGCCTCCGCCGGCGTCTCCGCCTACGTCGCCTCCAAGCACGCCATTGTCGGCATCACAAAGGTCGCCGCCTTTGAGTGCGCAAAGAGGCAGATCCGCGTAAACACCGTCAACCCGTAAGCTCCTTTTTTTTTTCCCCTTCTCCTCCACGTCCGGAATCGCGATGATTTTGTAACTTACCAAACACTCGACTACTCCCCAGCGGCTGCATTGACACGGAAATGATGCACAAACCCTTTGAGAGCCCCGACGGCCAGTTCCACCTCGACGCCGACAAGGTTCCGTGCCTCACGCGGCGTCTCGCCGAGGACTGGGAGGTCGCAGCGGCCATTGCCTTTCTCCTCGGGGACGAGGGCAGGTTCGTCAACAAGTCGAGCTGGGCCGTCGACGGTGGGTGGCTGGAGGGAAACTTTAGCGAGGGCATGTGAAGCCTGAACCCGTCGGTAGAACTCTGTGGTATGATCAAGTAGACATGGGCGGTAAGCAGTCTGTAAATAATGAGCACGAGGCCTTCCGAAGCCCTCTTTCCAAAGTGACGAAAAACCCACGCTCAATGGAAAGGAAACTGCGTCCAGCCTGCTGAGATTGCCGCATGGTGTCTCCTGTGTAGTCATATCGTCGTCCACCTCTCTCACTCACTCGAAAAGGGGAAAGCGTGATTGATGTGGATGGATTCTTTTTTTTTTGGTCGTCATTAGAATCATTAAGATTCCCAGCCTGCCAGTACGCTCATTCTACCAGCCGCCCCTTTTTGATTGCCTTGACCGTCTTGATGAAGAAAAAAAAATGCCACCTTCTAGACCTCCGGGTTGTCGTCGCTCTCGCTGACGCTCTCGTCACCGCTGACCTCGGCGTTCTCGCGCTCCCTCTTCTCCATAAGAGCCTGAAGCTCGGCGTCGTCGCTCTCCGTGACGGCCTTGGGCTCCATCTTCACCACCAGGCTACCGCCGGCCGCCTCGATGCTGTTCCTGATCTCGACGATGGCCTCTTCGAGGCGGCTGATGCCGAGGCTCTTGTCCAAGCACGTGCTGGTGAGGACGTACAGGGGAGGGGACACGAGCCTGACCTTGACCTGGGTCTCGTCCGTGTTGCGCGCCTCGGCGGTGCGCAGGGCCGTCTTGACGGCGTCGATGCCCTCGTATCCGAAGCAGGTGACCTCGACGTCGGCACGGACCTTGGTCGGTTGGGGCGTGAGACGCTTTCCGATATATGACTTGAGCTCCTCGGCCACGGGCTCGCTGGAGAATGTGACGTCGTTCCACACCTCGGCGTTGCTGCGCTGGTGTGTGAGCAATCGGTTCCCACCTGACAAAAGCTTCGGTGGCCACTCACGTAATGGACAGCTTGAAAGCGTCAATGGCATGGCCGTACTTCTTGTTCAGGGGCCATGCAATGGTCTCGTAGAGCTGCTCGATAGGGGTAAGGGTCTTCTCGGCAACGTGGCGCATGATGGAGTGAACCATCTTGCCCTTGTTGTAACGCTCCTCGCACTTGACAATGTCCTCCGGCGACACGCGGCGCTTGCTGAGATCGATGTATCCCTTCTCCTTGTCGACACGAAGGACGACGACGACCTCGTTACGGCCGACACGGATAAGCTTCTGGATACTTCTGATACGACGTCTCGACAGTTCGGAGAGCAGGATCATGCCGTCGATGTTATCGTACTCGAGGAGCTTGACATAGGCACCCATCTCGGCAATCTGCGGTGCGTGTCAGATCATGTTTTCCTGCCCACTCCTTCTTCAAACGGTCCGCGGCCGGGGCCGGCTCGGAGCCGCATCGTGTGCGTTGGCAGCGGGGCACAAACCTGCTTGACGTTGACCATGACGAACTCATCGATCTCCGGGTACTTGTTTTCGAAGTATCGAAAGTGGGAGTAGTTTGGTTCCGCCATATTGTCTGCTGTTACTCGATATCGTCGAGGTCGAAAGTGGGTGGCGTATCGGTGGTGGTGGTGGTGGTGGTGGTGGTTGACCGGGAGTCGAGGTGAAGGTGTGGAGGGGCGGGGTGCGAAGGAGGCGCGCGGGCTTTTTCACACGTTCTTTCAGAGGGCTCTGGGAACAGGTTGTTTCCTCTGTGCTCGATAGTATCGCCTGCTCGTCGGGTTATCGATTTGCTGGCGCAAGGGCGGAATCGTTTGCTCGGGGGCGGCGTCGAGAAAATGGCCTCTATGGTGAGCAAGGAGATGCGGTGGTGATTGGGCGATCGAGTCACAATTTTGCTACCTTACCCGTTCACAAATCGCTAAGAAATCCGACAATGGTGGGGTGCGGCCTGCAGGCGGTCGTCAGTGGCAGAATCTGGAATGCCATGCCCGATACTCGTTCGTTGCTTATCGCCACGTGAGCACCCCTCCAACGGGAAAATGCTAAGGTAAACACACAGCGAAGCTACTATCCCGGCCAAAGACAAGACGCGATAGCTCCAAGCTTCAGTGTGAAACAACAAAACCAAAAAATGGCACCTGGTGAGATTGTGCCGCGGCGATGGTCTGCAGCTTTGAGTACTGTACATCAATCACTGACCGTCCGACAGCTTCCCAATTCGAACTGGCGCAACCGCCCAGCGACGCCGTCTCCGCGCTCGTGTATGCGCCCGACTCTCCAACAAGACTGCTGGTGTCTTGCTGGGACAAGAAAATCTACCTATACGACACGCACAGCGGCTCCGAAGATGCGCATGGCACTCTCATCAAGACGATTGAGCATCGCGCTCCCGTTCTCGACGTATGCTTCGGCGCGACAGATAACGAGGCCTACACGGCTTGCCTGGACCACTGTGTCTACCGGTACGACGCCCGATTACATGCTCGGCCAAGTGCTCATATGCTGACTGTTACGGACAGGATTGACCTAGAATCGGGAGAGAAGGAGGTTGTCGCTCAGCACGGCGAGCCTGCAAGATGTGTGGTCTTTAGCCCAGAGCATTGTGCGTGCCCCTTTTCCACACCGGACGAGCCCAGCTAATCTCCTGTAGCTCTTCTCGTGTCCGCATCCTGGGACCAGACTCTCCAAATTCACAACACCAAGTCTCCCTCGGACGCGAACATCACCGTCCACCTGCCTGGAAAGCCTCACGCTCTCGCCGTCAGCCCTTCCAAGGTCGTCGTTGCCATGACAGCCCGCCTCGTCAACATCTACGACATCAGCACCGTGCCCGCCCTCTTCTCGGAACCTGGTCCCCACGAGATCAAGCCCTGGCAACAGCGCGAGTCCTCCCTCAAGTTCCTGACCCGGGCCGTTTCGTGCATGCCCAACGACGCCGGCTACGCTACGAGCAGCATCGAAGGCCGTGTCGCAGTCGAGTGGTTCGAGGATTCAGCCGAGTCGCAGGCCCGCAAGTACGCCTTCAAGTGCCATCGTCAGGCCGCCCCCGTTGAGGGCGAGGGAGACATTGTTTACCCGGTCAATGCCATGACGTTCCACCCTGTCTACGGCACCTTCGCTTCCGGTGGCGGCGACGGCACGGTCGCGCTCTGGGACGCCGAGGCCAAGCGCAGGATGAAGCAGTATCAGAAGTTCCCTGACAGCGTTGCGGCGCTGGCATTTTCCAAGGACGGCAAGTACCTCGCCATCGGTGTTTGCCCAGGCTTCGAGACGGGCATGGAAGACTACAGCGCCGAGGGCAAAGCTGGCATTCTCATCCGTGAACTTGGCGAGGCCGAGGCCAAGCCCAAGGGAGCGAAATGATTGGGTTAAATGTGAGAAAATTTGTGACAGGGCGTGAACATTATGTAGGCGCACGGCGTTGGAGGCGGTTCTCGCCGGTGGGTAAGCAAGCTCATTTAAAGGACTGGAAAGGCTACGGAAAAGCTGGCATGTGTTATATCAGGTGATACCTCTTGTATTGGCCATGAAGCTGCATTATTCTCATGTTCGCAGGTTTCCGCCAAGCTAACTCTCCCAAACTTCTTACTTCTGTTGGAAGCTAAAACGTGAGCACCTTGACTGAGACTGTGCTTCCTTCCACAGACTACCAAATCCCTGCGCCATCTGCCGAAATATCTCATTCGTAAAAACTTCCTGGACCGCCCAAATCTCACGTTACGTCGTGGAGACCTAACAGGCCGTATTAGACATTCCAGGTCTGAGACTGGCAATGGCATCAGCCGATGTGGTCGATTCTGCAAGCATATGGCTAATGTCTAATATATAACCTTGATCAGCCCGAAGGTGGTGACAATTGTGTCTCGTGGTGGATACACATCTTGCCGCGGCTCACGGGGCCTTCGTCGCCCCCGGAGGAAGGTTCCTCGGGTGATCTTTCCTCGGAGGCGGGAACAAATGCGGCAAAACGACTGGCGCTTCAACATATTGCATCGTCGGCTCTTTCTCGACGGACGTGATCGCCGCATCCCTTAATTTCCTGAGAAAAGGTGCGGTCCCTTGCCGACGGGGGCTTTCACCATGTGGCTGCCACACGAATACATCGTCGTTGTCGACACCTGCAGATGTTCCTCTGCGGCTTGCTTTGTTGGCCTCTTCTGACGATGCGTCACCATCGGACCCAACCACAGTGGCCAATTGACCGAGACCTGACAGGGCCGCCGATCTTCTCCGACGTTTGTTCGATAAGGGATGGTCAGGCGTGGTCCTCTTCTGGCCCTCAAACCCGTCTCGGGTACTCCGTCGGTTAGATTTCGGAGCGTCTTTCGGAGACAAGACTTTGAAGTCACTGTCCCTGAATCCCGTCATGTACCTCCTTCGGCCGCGTCTGCGAATGGGACTTTGCTTCTTGAGTCTCGGGGCCGGGTCGAAGACCACACTCCCTTCCTCGGCAGGCTTGCCCCAAGCTACGCAAAAGGGTTAGAAATGTCAAAATATGGAGAAATATCGAGTGAGCAACCTTCATCGGGATCGAACAGGATCGGTCGTCGTGGATCAGGGGTCAGAACCAAGCGGAATCGTGACGGAGGATTGGACCTCGACGTGCTGCTTCCTGAGGAGTTTGGTGAATCATGGAGCTTGCCCGGACTTTGGGAGAATCCCATCCATGAGGCATCGCTTCCAGAGGCAAAGGGCGACTCCCGCTCTTCAAGCTTGACAATCGGTGCCTTGTCACCTGGGTTGCCAGTTTTTCGGCTGGCCCCGTGGTGTCTGGTCCCATTTTGGTACTTCTGCTGCGACAGATAGAAACTCTCGTCTGCTTGTACAGTTTCCGCAGCACATCTCTCCGGGCTGCCGACTGACGGAGTCGGTACGTGGGCTGACGGCGTAAAGGCCATTTGCGGGGACCTGAAAGAAAAGTCAGAGAGAACTTGAAGGATGATGTGCGACCTTACAGAGAGATAGGGGAACGAAGCCCTGCTAGTTTTGGCCTATCGCCAATGGCATTGTCGACTCGACGTGTCAGTGGCGGAGAGTTCTCCAGCGGCTCGCAAAGCTTCACAGCTTTGGTCGTCCGAACATTCTTCTTGGAGTATGTCTTCAAGCTCTTGGTCCTTCGAAATGTTGGAAGCATTTGGTCTACTAGATCGACAAATTTCGTCTGGCTTCCAAGTGCACATATGGACTTGAAGCACAGTCAGCAGCCCACAGGAGATGCACAGCCTGTATTTTCACACAATACTTATTGCAGTGTACTAGTATTGAAAAGTATACAGGCCAGGCGACGAGGTAATCGAGAACCTTGCTGGCCTAGAAATTTGTACCAACAAGAGGAGCAAGAGCACACAGGGTCAAGGAGGAGCTCAGACGAGCCTACCTAAGGTACCATTGCACGGTAGGAACCTGTGGCACTTACTGTTGCTGGCGCCTCCCAGACAGTTGGCGGCCCAAACCTGGATTTGACATTCGAATCCAGTAGATCCTAGAAAGCAAAAATGCTTTATTTCTGATTACTACCAAAATTAGTTTTTCAGACATACTCAATTGTCGTATACCTACTGAAGCGAAAGGCAACATCTCACGACACCGCACGTATTCTTGACCGGAGCCAAATATGGAGATCTGCTCCTGGTGGCTAGTCTTATTTCGAGGCTTCATCACATGCATATTAGATGACAGTGCAAGTTATTGAATCTGACTCCTGACCAATTGCAGTCGAAATTGGCTCGGGGAGCGTATGCAAAGGCATCTCAAGGTTGACAGTTGTGAAATCTGACAGAATCCTTCAATGCCATCCTGCAGTCAAGATACCCGCATACCCCGCCAGATTGAGCCTCTTGCACGACATTGACATAGAGTGTAGCTTCGAAGCCACGACGGAGCAAATCGCAACGTCAAATTGCTAATATCCTATTACTAAGTGCGGCAGCTCGCCACTTCCAATCTTATCGCACACATTCAATAGTCAGGCCGCCACCTTGCCCGCTGGTTCCTCGATCTCCAGCCCTACTGATCGTCCTTAGCGGTGATGGCCTTTGGCTCAGGAACGTAGTCAAATGTTCCGGCCATGTTCAAGAGCCAGACTTCGCTGGGGTTCGAAGGGTTCTTCTCACCCCATAGGAAGTTATGAGGGAAACCCATGTCAAAGGGGACTGCCCCCTCAATCTCCTGAATGTCCTCGTCGCTCAGGTGCAAGGAAAGCGCCTCAATGTTCTGCTTCAAGTGGTCGACCGTACGTCCGCCGATGATGGGGAAGACATATGGGGTCTTGTGCATCACATAAGCCAAAGCCACGCTGGTGATGATGGTGTTCTTGCGCCTGGCAATGTTCTCCAAGACCTTGCTGATGCGGATCTGCGGCTCCGAGGCTTGGATCTTGCGGCCCTCCTGGGACTTGCGCTGCTCTTCCGTCTTGAAAGCGCCGCCGCCAAGAGCACCCCAGGGGGCCAGGCCCATGCCCTCAGCCTTGGTCATCGGGATGATCTCGCGCTCGAAATCACGAGATGCAGCAGACCAGCGGCCCTGGTACACGGAGAACTGACGAAGACCGTGGTTTCTTGCGTACTCGTTTGCCTTGCTGCTTGCGGGTCAGCACAGATATTGCACAGGGTATCTTTGGCACGTACCTCACCACCCACGCCGGGGTGTCGCTGATGCCCAGATAGAGAACCTTGCCTGCAGTCACCAGGTGGTTCAAGGATTGCATCAACTCAGGGATCGACGTGGAGTAGTCCCACCAGTGCACGTAAAGCTGAGTCCTCGGTTAATACTATGATGAGTCCTAGTGCACCGTCGTGTGTGCCTACCAGGTCAATGTAGTCTGTCTGCAGCTTTCTAAGACTGGCTTCGACGGACATGTGCAAGCTCTTGGAGCCGTTGCCGGTGAAATTGGCCATGATGTGTGGTGCCTTAGGTCCAGCTTGGAAGTTGGTGGTGTACTTGGTAGCGATGACTGAGGTGATATTAGTGAGCTGCGACTGGGGAGAGGCACCAAAGCTTACCCATTTGGTCTCGAACACCCCTCTTCTTCATCCATTCACCAATCCAGGCTTCGGACTCTTCGAACTGGTAGTTGTTGGCAGTGTCGATGAAGTTGCCGCCCTGTTCGTGAAAGAAGTCTAGGATGCCCTCGACAGTCCTCTGATCACAGGTGCCCATGTATCCCTTCCTAGTTTCTGTCAGTTGAGACAACCAGTGGACAGCGGCATTGGTACCCACCAGGCATCGCCAAAGTTCATGGCGCCGAGACACAAAGGACTGACCCGGACGGAGGCTGTGGGAGAGAGCATGCGGTAGCGAGCCAGAGGGCTCTGGGGAGGAGGTGCCATAGGTAGAGCAGACATGTTTGTTTAGGATTGCTGAGAGTTCTATTCTGTAGGTAAAAGAATTACGCAAGTGTAGTTGTTTGCGTGAAAAGGCGCAAGATGATGATTCGAGATGTCGTCTGATACAGCATGGTGAAGAAGGCGGAAGGAGGGGTCCAACCAAACTTATACTTCGTGCCTTCACCATTGATCAATGGGATGGAGCACCTGCACTGCATTCGGGTAAGGACAAGGTAATCATCGGGCCTAAAATGGAACCCGTCATAGGTATTCAACAACAAGCACACCCAGAAAAGCTCCAGGTCTCTTCGGATGATCTCATGGTTGCTCGCTCTAGTGCCACTGACGGCCCATTGGATATGTGGGCATTTAGAGTTACACGAGTCTTATGTCCGATGTTCCAGTAGACATACCACGCCTCAACCACCCCTGGCGGATGCGACAAACCCCCTAGTAAAGCCTGTGGCTGACTTTGTTCGTAGTTTGAGGTTTATCACCGACTAACGCCGGTCGTAGCTGCCAACAAGCGTCAGGTAGCCGCTGTGTCCTTTGCAGATCATATAGGGCAGGCTGTGAGCGGTGCCCGGCAGGAAGCCGCAATTGATAAGCAGTCGGAGCAATTCAACGACAGTTGTGGTAACCATGACATGCAGCCCATACACGAGTCACTTTGGAAGTCTAAAACGTTGTCTGGCGTAGAGTCTGACACTGCCACCGCTCCTGATCATCATTCAAAAGAACCGCCTTATACTGGCCTTTTATCGAATTGTCTGTCCATCGACAATACATAGACCTAGTCGGTTGTTAAACTTTCCCAGCTCGCTAAATTGACCTGCCCCAGTGAGTGACGCAGAAGAGTCGGTTGCCCAAGCAGGTCTCTGGAACGTGTGCCTGCCGACTTAAGAGACAGCTATCAAGGTAGTCAACTGTGTAGGTACGCACAAGTAGATACTTCAAGTAGGTAGAAAGAACCTCAGACCCCACGGGTCCGCAAAGGAACAAAGATTACTTAAGCATCCGGCAGAACCCCGGACCAAAATTTCCCGGCAGCTCGGACGAATGCTTGAGTTGGCCGATGGAACGATAATTCTGGCGGCGCGGTACGGGTTCTTCAAGATTGGCCCGGTGGTTTGCAAAGATCCATTGGCATTCACCCGCGACAGCACGACTCCTTTGCCCGAATGACCAGACGGCCCTACACCGACATGATATCATAGTCGACTCGAAACGGTCATGGCCATTGTCGAGCTCGCGCAATGTCTTCTCCCGCACCAGTGCCTTCGAAGGCCGCCATCCATGCTCTCCGTGGCCTTCTCTTCGGAACGTCCTGTTCTCTCGTGCTCTTGGCCGAGGAGCGGCGCCAGCGCATCAAGATCGCCCGGTCTGCCGTAGAAAATGGGAGAAAGATCAAGTCCTTGAAACGGTACAGCACGAGCGGAACTGCTGCTGTCGAGGCACTGCGAGAGGAAGTCAGATCAGACCCCAACTTCATTAGCTGGTCGAACCGCTCGCGAAATCGATCATCGTCACATGAATGCGGACGCTTAGCCTTCGACACGTCATCTGCGGACTATCCGTTGCATGATCTTGGCCCCGATCCACGACGTCCGACGCGACACGCGAGAGAAGCTCAAGATCGAGACGCGGGAAGAGGACCGCCGGAGGAGACCGACACACCTCGCCGACAACGACAAAGCCATCCCGACTTCCTCAAGTATCCAAGTCACGATTCTACATGGGGGCAACGGTTCAATCCGCCAAAGATCGCCCTTCGATATGTGGCAGGCACTAGTACTTTGAAGTCGTTCTTCAAACGCGGCTCGGAACGAGACGATGGCGTTGCGTCCATCTTGGACAACGTTTTGAGCGAGCGACCGCATCTTCGGCCGCCAGACGGCCAACACGCAGAGTTACCCGCGCCGGACGCTGCTGTAGCCCTCATGCTTCGAGCGTACGAATCTACTGCCAGCTCAAAGGAGCTACCTCACTGGTTCCTGCAACTCTCGTCGCTTTTATGTGTAGCTTGCCGGGAAGGAGGCCATGTAGATAAGGCGGGCCATATTCTACAGATCACCGTCGACCACGGACCGATATCATTGGAGCACTTTATGGCACATCAACCTTTCGAGCTCATCAACCAAATGGTCTCTCACGAGGAGATCCAAGGGCTCTCCGAACAGGCTTTGACGGACCGGGTCAAACTAGCTGCGGCCACCTATGTCGCTGACATTGCCGAGTCCCGGATGGAGGACGCGTTGCTACAAGAGTTCATCGCGGTCGGGAAAACCCTCATAACCCGTGCGCTGACACTGCAGCGCGCAATGAGTATCGTCGGAGTCTTCGACCGGGTCAAATCTCTAGCTCGTGCCAAGCTTTCGGACACGACGTGGTTCATCAAACAACTCGCCGACCACAATGAGAACACCTTGGCCGTCGACGTCTTCATCGAGACATACGCCGGTCTCAAGACAAGCAGGGAGTCGGAAGTGGTCGCCAACCTGGTGGTAAAATGCGCCATGAGAGCAAGGGCATATGCGGCACTCGAACTTGTGGATACAATACTTGAACTCAGTCGCCGCGACGGCTGGCAAGTGAGAAGCAGCTGGGTGGAAGGGCTGATCTGGTTACACTGGAAGTGCTTGAAGAACTACGACGAGACGTGTAAGCTGATCGGCCACGTGCTCGACAACAACTTTTACGGCATTGCGCAAACTCGACGACTTGACAATAGGATAATCAGAGTGTGCCTCGAAGCGGGTGATATCGGGACGGCAAGGCGTCATTTTCACAGGATTGTGTCCGCCGACCCGGACGCGAGAGGCGACATGGAGATCCTAGGGGCTTTCGCCATGCACAAGGCTTATCGAGGAGACTGGGACGGCGTGCGCGCGGACTTTGAGGGCATGCAGACGATGGGTCCGTTTCACGAAGCGCAGAAACGGGAGTTCAACAGCATCTTTGTCGACATTTTGCAAATCCATGCCCAGGATCACACGTGGGGAGAGGTAGAGACGTTTCTGCAGACCTACGTGGAGCAACTTGGCGTCGGCCTCGACACCAACCTGGTCAGGTTCATCGCCGACAGACACGGCCGGTGCCGTGATTTGAACGCCATGGCGCGTTGGTTGCGGTACGCCATCGAGTCCGGGTACCGTTCCGACTACAAGTTCTGGTTCACCCTGTTCCTGAGTTGCCGACGAGACTGGAAATATACCGTGGACGACATGACGGAACTCTACCGCGCCCTCGTCGCCCACGGCATCAAGGAGTCGTGCCCGGGCATCGAGAAGCTGTTCGAGGAGTTTGGCGCCGCCCTGTCGTCGCCTCTGAAACTGCAGCGCTCCAGGCTCACCGCTCACCGCTTCAACCCCGCCAACGAGCCGACAACCTTCCAGCGCATGAAGAACGAGGCCTTCCACCGCAACTGGGCCGCCGTCCGGTCCATCTACAACCGCGCCGTCCACAACAACATGGGCTTCTCCAGCCGCTGCCTCCGCCTCGCCGTCCACGCCCACGTCTCCCTCTCGGGCTCAACCTGCATCCGCGCAAAGGACCTCCTCGCCAGGGCCCAGTCCGACGGCCACGACATCAGCAACGCCATCATCCCCCTCGTCCTCGCCCAGTTGTCCGAGTACCTCGAAGTCGCCCAGGAGGAGAAGGAGTCCCACCACTACCGCCGCGGCCGCCCCCTCCCCTTCCTCCAATCCCTCCTCGCCGACCTCGACCGTCGCGGCATCCACATCTCCGACGTCGTCTTCAACCGCGCCGCCCGCGTGTGCCTCGTCCAGCAAAACTACAAGGAGGCGGTCCACCTCTGCGTCTCCGCCGCCCAGGCCAACGGCGGCGACGACCTCTGCTACTCCGTCGGCAACTTCAGCACCCTCCTGCACGTCTACACCGCCACGCACGAGTACGAAAAGGTCCGCTGGCTCGTCGAGCAGTGCATCGAGCGCGACTGGCGCTTCTCCCGCGCGTGCAGGCAGGCCCTCAACTGGGCCGTCCACTACCTCGAGGTCGCCTCCAGCGTCGACAAGGACGAGGACCTCCGCGAGTCGGACCGCGAGATGCTCGCCATCATCAAGGAGGTCCGCGACCTCGTCCGCAAGGAGCATCACGACGTCAAGGCCGAGGCGCAGGATAGGTTCCTCCGCGCCCTCACGGGACAGGGTCGTCCCGGGGCTGCCGCTCCCGCTCATGACGACGACTCCGATTCGAGCTGTAAAGACTTGTCTGATGCGTATTACGACGACGAGTCTTCAGACGAAGAAAAAGAAAACGACGCGAGGTCCGTCGAAAGTGCCTTCTAGCACGAGCGGCCTCGGCGGCTGTTTTACAATGTACACCTTCAAGGTAGATAAGAGGAGGGAAACATGTCGGCACAAGGCCGTGGATTAGTTTTTGTACAACCATACATTCTTGTAAATAGGTAACCCTCATGCAAACATACATCTATACATCGTTACGAATAGACCACCCGCCCCGGCGTATCCAAGTACACACCAATAGTTGATCCCCGTTCATCACAGAGCCCGGCGTGGACCGATTGAAGCCAAATTGGTATTTTCTTAGAGGAGCGGGGTAACCTACGCGCCCGATGAAAGCCTCAAAAAGGCACTACAGAAGCATTTCAACAAGTATGGTACACGTAGCTTGCAGTCACAGTCCCTCAACGTCCCAAGAGGTCTGGCTTCGACCTTTCCTGCTTCCCGGTCGTCGACTTGCCTCCTTGCCTCGTCTGACCAACCTGGCGTCTCTCGTCGGCTCTGGTGGATTTCGTGTCCAACTCGATCCCCCGTCCGACCGACGCCTTGCCCCCACTATCTAATCGCACACTGTGCGCGATTCTGTTGGTTTCTCATTTCGTAAAATGTAAGAATAACGCCTCGGCCATCAGAACCCGCCCGTTCTTGATAAAAAAGCAAGATAGAAACAATCATCACCAATCGTGTCGCGCGCAAACGGTAGCCAGGAAGAAGGTCAAGATTCGTTGTCGTCAGACTTGGCCGCGCCGCTAGTCTTCACCGACGATGAGATGCTGATGGCAATCTTCTTGGGAGCTGTCGTTGACCGATCGGCGAAGCTCTTCTTCCTCCTGACCATGTTCGAGGCCATTGACACGTTTGAACCGGCAGAGCTGCTGTTTCTCCGCTTGTTCTGCATTAGTTTGCCCAGCTCGTCGTCGTCGTCCTCTTCGCGGCGCCTCTTTTCAGAAAGCCGCTCTGGCGGAGCTATGGACGAAGTTTCGCTACTCGTGTCGGAAGCCCCATCGGCTGCCTCTGGCTTGTCGCCAGAAGTTGGCAAAAACTCGGGATCCGCGTTCTCGTCCGCTTCTTCATCGGAAGAGTAATCCACAAGTGGTTTTATAGCAGAGATTGGCGTCGCTGAGCCGTTCGTCGGCTGTGCGTTGTCAAAGGCTTTGCTCTCGGGAAGGTCTTCGTCGTCGGACGTGTTGAAGTAGTCGTCTTGCTCCGCATCCACTGGAAGTTGTTCCGCCAATCTCGTGTTGGCGGCTCTTCTGCTTTGCTCCGCCTCAGACTCGCTGTACACGCCCAACGTGTAACCTTGCGATTTGTCGTACCCCTCGAGAACGTCATGGAAAGTTTCCAGGTGGTTAAGGCGTACCAGCTTCTCTCGGTAGGTCTGGACGAGAAACCTCTTGTAATCCTTCCTGTTCTCTTGACCAGCAACGTAGACGAAAAACTCCAAGCAAGCGGAGCTCAGAAGATTGTCCCTGTGCATCGATTCGGCCACCAAATCAAGCAGCGGCCCCAAGATGCCGTGCTGCATGATGTTGTTGTCGTAGAACTCATCCTGCAGGTTCGTCAGGTGACGGAAGAAGCGAACAGCAACTGCAGATCTGTCAGTCAAGATTGTGTAGCCGTCTTTGGAGAAGCTTACCAAGCTTCAAGTATTTCTCCGAACACGATACCAGCTGAGAGACGCGCCGAAGGATGTCGTTTTCCGAAATGAATCTCTTGGAAATTAAGCCGTGCTGTCTAATGAAGAAGCACAAAATCTCGATGAGGTAGGTGAACAAGGACGCTTGCTGCACCGTAAAGTTCATGTCGGTACGTCGAGCAAGATCCAGCAGTGGCTTGAAAAGGCGACGCGACGAAGTCTCGTAGAAATGCTCCACGAGACTCTGTTGCTGCATGTCGATTACTCGCCGGGAGTTTGCAAACTCTGCTCCGCTTTTGGGGAAAACCTCTTGCGCGAGGTGCTGAGGCATATCCAGAAGAACCTTGATGGCGTCCGATATCTGTGCCTTGACACCCAGATCGCTCTCTATCAGAAGCAGATCGATCAAAGAGTCTGTCAGCGGTAACTGGCCTTCGTTCCACTGCTGCCAATTCCTGGCGCGAATCATTGACGGATCGTGATCGATAAGAGACACCAGGACATCGGTTGCACCAACGCGGACGGAGACGTCGCTATGACGCAATCCGTAGTTGACGACACCGAGAAGACCATGTTGTATGAACCCCTGGTACAAGCTGTTCCGGGCCGGAGGCTGCAGGTTCTTGGCAATACAGCAACACTGCTGGATGAACAGAACGGCCTCCTTCTTCCGGTTTTGATCAGGTTGGTTCGGTCCAAAGATGGTGAACAGGTCGTTGAGGAAGGGCGCGTTTTCCTGCAGGTGGGTAACGATGTCCACCTGGTTGAAAAATATGAGAGAGTTGAGCACGGAGAAGGTCGGGTCGTCGAGTATCCGTGCCAGGACGACGTCCTTGAGGTATTGAAGCCGATATGTCTGATGAATCTTCGTCCTGATGGCTGGATTGTCGATCGGCACCACTTCTTTGTACCTTCCCTTGTTCCCAAGCCAGTGACGGTGGTTCGCCTTGTGGCTCGGAAAGTCGGGGTCGTATTCCAAGGCGCCGACCACCCCAAGCACGCAATCGTCGGAGACAGCCTTTTCAATGATGGATGTATCGTTCAGGAGAATAATGGTCTTGACAATGTTGCACAGACGATGCAAGTCGCTGAGGCTTTCGAGGTCTTCGGCCGTCTCCACCAGATGAAGCAACTTTTCGAGGTATCTTTCGTTCGTGATGCCCTTCCCTAGCGCGTCTCGGCCACTCGCGGTCTGGCTCATGACGCGCATACTCGTCTCGATCTCTTGGAGATTTCCGATTTCCGCGGGAGGAAGATTGAATGTGGGCGGCATCTCCATTGCCAAATCATCGGAAAGGTTGTCATCTGCGCATACATTGTCAGACCCAGCAGTCAGAAAGGTGCGAGAGGCGTCATACCCGCAACTCCCATGCCATTCTGGAACGTCAGTTGTATGCTATTGACAAATTTCCTGTTGGATCGGGGGGTCAGCCGGCGGAGAAAAGCAGCGACGGGAACAAGAGGCGCAATACCAGATGAGGGCACAACCGTCTGCTTCCTGAAACGAAAGAGCCATATCGATGCCATTGCTTGGCTCAGTCCAGACAATCAGGGTCTCTGCCCGCTAGGTCAGCAGGAGGTATGACCACAGGGGAGCAACAAGAATTCAGACCTTGCTGCTTCTGGAACCCATCCTCCTTGCAGATCTTGGTCTCTAGCAATATACGGTCAGGCTGATCTTCGGATTCAACAATGACTCTGGGATCTCGAGGTTGCCCGTCTTCCGACTAGAGAGGCATCAGATTAGCATCCGTCCATCACAACTTGGCTCGAGCAGGCGGTGGCAAAATGGGGAAGTAAGTCGTCGAGGAGCACGCGCGCGTCCGCCACGCACGACAGCAAGATGACGACGTACCTGCACGAAGGTCGCAGTACAGAAGCCAGTGCCTCGGTCGTACCAGTCATTGTTGCGCAACTCGTAGACCTTGACGCGTTTCTTATCCGTCGCATGATGAGGCACGGGTTGTGCCATCATCAATGGTTCGGTCTCCCCCTCGGTCGTAAGACGAGGGTAGCTAAGGATATCAGGGGCGAGGTCGAGGTGTTGTTGCAAGGACAGCTCAGCGTCGGTCTGGCTTAGGATAGTGAGCGCCACTTTCCCGTCGGTCGGTCGCGCCTGGGAGGGGGCGCGGATTCGCAAAAAGGGCGTCGGTCGGGGACGAGACACGAAACTCTCGATAGCCTGGTGATCTGGAAAATGGGGTCGAAGATTGACGGTGGCAACGTGATGCCAGGTGACGTAGAATGAAGTTGTTCAGGGAGCCATCAAAATGGGGAGGGGGTGGTCGGGTCGCGCGATTGGCGGGCGCCGGGGGGAGTCGAGCGACGCAAGGCAACGTAAGGTGAAGGCAAGAGATGGTGCTGACGGTCAACGCGACAGCTGGAGCGGGTTGCAGGCGACAACGACGACGGAGGGCACAATTGCGATGGATTCCGGGGAAATGAAGAATCCGGGGTTGATCGACTGCGGCGGCGCGGCGCAAATTTTGCTTGTATCGGGGCAGCGTGGTTGATGATGAGATGAGAGAACTTTGAGGCTTGTCGGCTGGTCGGTCGGTCGGACAGGAAAGCGAGAACTGGGACGGGACTGGTGACTGAGGTGGGCTGGGCCGCTGCTGGGCTGGGATGGAAACTGCGCTGGCTGTTCTTTCCTTGGGTACGCTAGTGCTCGTGCTTGCCGGGGGCCAACCGGTAGGGACGTGGGAGCAAGACGCGGTACAAGGAACTTGGGCAGGCTGGCAGGGTCGTGTCAGGTAACGTAGCGCAAGTGGCGACAGCACCAGAGGACTGTCAATGAACTGGCAGTTGGCTTAGTGCGCTGAACGCCTCCCGCTATTGCTGCTGTTGCCTCCTCCATGGACCCTATCTTGACTGCCTTACTGCGCCGCCTTAGGTAAGGTGGAGGTGCCTTCGGTACCTGCTACGTCAGCTACCAACACTAACTAAAGCGGGTCCAAGCGTCTAACGCACGCACCACCTGGTCTCTCATCTTGAGGTTGCGTCAACCGGCTGCCCCTCGTCTAATTCTCCATTTTTGGCAGGCACTCGGGTGAGTTTTGTCATAGGAATATATGACTAATCATCAGGCATCAAGCTCCGAGACCACCTCGGCACCTTGACTCAAATGCCTGAGAAATTCAGCACCCATCCGTGGTGGACCTGCCCCTGCCAAACCACGAATGCGGTGCACGTTCGGGTGGAAGCAGCACAGTGAGGACCCTGCAGCATCGACAAGATGTGTGACCTCTTCTGCAATGTTGCTCCCGGCATTTTAAACTTCGGCATCGTTTTGACGCCGAGTATCTACGTTGATGAGATGGCAGCTGCAGAGCGGAAATATCATGAAAGGCCAGATATTGCGCCGAAGACTGTATATGTATACTACTGCGTAGGTATCTCAAAAACTCCCCGCATCCCGCCCGCTGCTGGGTTTTTTTTAGCTTCAGCACTAAGACGTCTCAATGTCCGGAAAGGAGGGTAAGCTTGTCTAAAACATATTTCTCAGAATTCCTCTCGTCTATACTCCGTACCGACTATTTAGGAATCAATTAGGTATCAGCTTGACCATGCCGGATTTTTATCGACGTCAGACTCGGCCGAACACCGCGAACCTCAAGCGCCAGAGTAAGCTGACCAACTCTCTGACGGCTGCAATCTTTGCCTCAGGTAATCAATCTTGATCGTTACATTACTCACATGCAATCAGGTATAACAGTAATAATAAACTGGTGCACTACTGACAATCCGATGCCCCACGTCCAAAGATTCCCCAAAAGATCTGCCCTGTTCAACGCAGATCATCCCAGAAGCTTGTGCCATGCATCAGATGTCCGGGGCTAGCATGGTTAGCGGGCTGCGTCAACAGCTCAAACACAGCCTGGGGATCGGGAATTCAAACCTGCAGGGATCCTGCATCATAACAATTCCCATGCTCACAGCATCCCATTTTCAATCCCTGGAATGTATCATCACTCAGTTATAGACACATGAAAAGAGCGCGCTGGGATCAACGGCTTGGGGAAGTTAAGCTCATGTTGCTAGTCCGTACCCTCGATGCGAGAACTCAGCCACTGGCGATGAAAGACCACCAGATCCGACCTTATGCGGTCCCAAGTCGATCGAAAGCTTTGTGCACTAGGCATCAACTAGATCTATCTCCAGAACAAAGGAACGGCAGACATTGATCGTTCAATTTCCCATGTGATCTTGGAGCTCAAACTAACGGACAATGCATAGCGACGTCATCGGCCTCTTTTCTTCGAGGCCTTGCCAACGGCGCCAGGTCCTCGCGCAAGGCAGGCAACACCTACCTTAAGTGAGTGCTCCACATCTATGTTGTATTCTTTGCGCAAGACGAAATTCTTAAGATAACTGCAATTATGTGAGGCTGGATTATTGATTCGTGGGTACATCGCTAACGGCTGCTCTTCGTGCAGATCCAAAGTCGGAGACAACTAAAATGCAGACGGCGTGGCCAATAATGGTCGGACTTCGTTGTTCGCAAATTCGTGCCACTTCAAACCGATACTCGTTCTATAACGGGCTGAGGTCCTCGCTCAGTTGCAAGTATTCGATACCCCTCACTTAACGACCGCTTCAAAAGCCATGTATGGTTTACTGCCATAGCCGTTTAGTAGTACGTCATTCAATTCAATATAGTAGCACAATTGCGTGGCATCTTGAACACCCACGATCACGGCTGGACACAATTATCCTCTTAACTTTTAGGATTGGCCAAAGTTCGAAGCTCGATATAGTTAATACACAGCTCCGCTAGCGAAAGCCGTTTTCCTCCTCTGTGTACGTATTTAGAAAGCTCACCGCTAAGACCAACTTCACCAAGCAGCTGTAAAGCGATGAGGTGCGTAAGAGCTGTAAAGAGCGATGATTCACTGAAGCCAAAGCCAGCGGAATTGTACTTGCACTGTTCGTCTCATATTATGCCATATGCCAATTATCACAGGCTCAATGTCGTTGAGAAACCGTCACACAAGGACATAGGTCCGCTGATGGCGGGGGACAGCAGAATCCTGCGGATATCCGGATCTAGTGCATGTTGGCTACAACGCTTACGTCTGTCAAGATGCCCACTCACAACCACAAGACGTGACTACCACGAGATTGACTACTGGCTAGCTTCGGACACCACATCATCTAGAGTATGCGCGTGTTCAGTCCTACCGTTTACGTTGTGTGAGATAAATGCAGGCACGGCTGCGAATACGTGTCCCCATTGCGAAGATTGCCGTCGGACAGGGCTCCGTAAGGAGCAGGGAATCGATCCCACACTGGCGTCGGAGCCAAGGAGCATCGTTGGAGCTCTGACAGGGGTGGGAACAGACCCGGACGGTCCGGAACCTGCTGGCGAGACCACGCCGGAGAAAACTTCAGTCGGAGCAGGGGAAAAAAAAAGACCCAGGGTCCTGGAGTACGGCGAATTGTGGATGCACGGCGCGTCGGTTACTTGTAGACACTCCTGGGCGCTGGTCAGAGTGGACATCGTGTGTTTATACGACCCATGATGACTAGGATGTACTGTGCATAGAACTATCAAATCGGCATCTTATCTTCACGTTCCTGCGGTACTTTGGCGAACACGCTGCAATTCGCCCAGTTCTAGCTTCGGGTTGGCCAATATGCATGTCAGACTGCGATTAGACCCAACGCTTCGCTGCGAGCACAACGCCACACTCCATAGATACGAAGGAGGAATTTAGCAAACACGGCGCTGTGCATTGGCGCAAGTGCTTTGGTCACTGCCTGAAGCTCTGCCAGACAACTGAGACAACTGAGACTTTGACATGTGGGAAATGTTCCAGCTTGACTTTTCTGCCGGTTTGGCGGGCACGACGTACTTCTGGTGCGGACACAGAGGTGAGGGTGGGATGAAACGGAACATTCTTTCCACAGCGTCGCATTGTAGTCCAAATATTGATGTGTTGACAGACCCATGTGTTATCGGCGATCAAGATGGACGGTCTGTACAAGTCTAGTCTCGAAGTGGACGTGGTCAAGCAAGCGATAGACGCCCCCCTAAGCTAGCCTGGTGGCTGGCCTCTTCGACCAGGTGCCAGGTGCCAGGTGCGTAGATAGTGACATGTCGCCCGGCATCACGGCAAGCACGTTCATGTAATATGAGACTTCAGGTGCTCGAGTATCGAGATCTCTGCATCAGCCAACTGAAAACAGGCCGGTGAGCTCTCATCTCAAGCAAATAGTTTCATGTAATTCGCTTCATCCTACAGGCGAAGAAGGCTTGCTTCTCGACTTAAAAGATAACGAGCCGAAAAGTGCGGCTGAAAAGCTCGGAAAGCACTGGCACAGTCCATTTTTTAGAAGTACTATGTAGAGGACGACAGGGGGGAATGGACCTGCTTCGCAATCTCTTGGCCGGACGGCAGCCGGAAGACACTAATACAGGGTCTTAAAGATAAGAATGGGAAAAGCAAAGTGATACACCATCGGCGACGCTACGCTAGGTACCTCATGCAACGTGGTAGAGTTATTTTCGGAATGGTTTTGACGGCGATACAGACTATTTCTCAGCTCATTGAAAACACCGAGAAGGCAGGACAGCGTTTCTTCCGTGATGAAGTCCTCCGCCGATGGTGGCCAGGCACCAGGGTAGAAATAGACGAAGTTTTTCAATTCGGGCTAAGCATCAATATCTCACCCAAAAAGCTCAACCCCTGGCTCGATTTCGTCTGCTTACGGTCGAGCAACCGGGCCAAGCAAGGTTTGCGATGCAAGTGCGTGCGTCGGGCTGCAAATAGGCTGGCAGACGGGGGTTTTCGAGCGGCCGGGGATTAAAAGAGGCATGGAATGCGGTGAGCTACGGCAGCGTTGAATTATACGGTCATTCTACCCACAGCGGCGCCGTGGCCTGCTCGTGAGGTACGCCTGATGGCGATGAAGTCGGGCCCAGTTGAGATGATTACCGGTAAACGAGGATCCGAGGCTTTGGACCGCAGTCAGACGGTGGGAAAAGACGAACAGGTTTTATTTACCGGGCTTGTCATCAAATGAGATGGCAGCAGGTAAGTCAGGTAAGGTAGTTGAGTTTGACTCGCCCTTGGCGCCAGGAACAGGCTCAGGCACCGCCAGGATGGCTCCGCTCAACAACAGAGTTTCCGGCCTTGGTTGGCATCCATCTTCTGGCATCCACAACGTGATGTGCACCGCTGCCAGCCTGTACAAGTGCATTCAGACAAGGTTGAGGCTTGTTGGCAGTCACGGTAGACCAGGTCGCGATTGCCTTTTGCATACGGTACGGTGAGGGGATGAAAAGAACCCTCAAATCTGGCAAGAGGATACGGGTTTCGGTTGGGCACGTACAGATATCAACTGCAAAAGGACCAACACGTCACATGGAGGCAGGCAAGATTGCTATTCGATACTTCCCTTCACGTCCTTCACGACAGTCAAGCCAACCTTGCCCGACCCTGGCAGCCAGCGTGGTAGCAGGCATGTCGGATGCCCCAGCCTCGTTGGACATGGTACCCGTCATCCGTCCGTCAACCTTCTTTTTTCCCTCTGCACTACACATGGCGATGCCCCAATATCACATGGAGCCTCCACAACACTCTCCACCAAGCCCATAACCTAATATCTCGCGGACACGTCCTCAGCTCCACCGACAGGGCAGACCTCGAGCGTGGCGTATGGCAGGGGGTACCAATCTTACACACATGGACGACATGTGATACCCTGCCATGTCTTCCTCTCTGTGCATTCAAAACAGTCGCCACGACCTGGAAGTCCACAGGGGGTAAAGCAAGGAAATGTCAAGCCAGGCTGCCAACTGCAAGCACCATTGGACCTTCCAGAATACCTTGAGCTTGAGCTTCTGTATCTGGGGTGGGGGTCGTTCGGCACCAATCCGGAGCTTGCGGGCGACACGACGCTGTCGTTATCATCGGCATGGCTGCTTCTACACAGTAAGCTAAGCAGATCGCAGATACCACTGATGCCTCATGGGGAATTGATGGCCACAACGAAGGCTATCAGCGAAATACGTCAATGAATTCAGCGGCTCAATTTCGACAAAGACTGTGCGCGTGGCCGACGTAAGCCAATATGGCAGGTTATGCCGGGTGGCGCACGCTTTATTCAGATTCCATCGAAGGCTGACTGGTTTGAAACTTCAAAGAAGTCGACGAGAAACACACACCGTCGACCCCACCGCCAGACCACCGGCGCAACAATAACGAAGAGAAGTGTCAGTTGAGCAGTCGTCGAGATGACGGCCCGTTGGAGCCTTGCTGGATCGAGTCTAGTTTTGGGGGCTGCGGATGGGTGGTCGATAAACGGGAGGGGAGACGGGTCGGAAGGAAGTGAAAGCCTGGTCTGAGGTGTGGCACACCGTACATCCCATCAGCAACTCGCCAATTCACCATCGGCATCCCTGGGCGGTCCCGGTTCCCCTGAAAGCGAGCCAGATCCCCTGTCCAGTGCGGCCGGCCTTCTTACGTTAGCAGTCAGCAAGACCATCAACGACACGCTGCTGCAGAGGGGAAACGCCTGTCGTGTTTCGCGGTAGAAGTACCCATAAGTGCTGGGTACTCTCGGGCGTTGTCTAGCGGCCTTGTCTTCCCACCGACGCTATCGAATTCCCCCAAGAGAATTTCTTCTGCCACCACGGACACAACGCTCGCCCCGCCGGCACATCCCTGCAGCCTGGTATCGCTACCTGTCCTGAATACGAGACCAGTGTTCGTCCAGTCTACTATGTAGGAGAGGAGCACGATTGAGGTTTGCCTTTGCCACTTACTCGGGCATTTTGCTCGTACCGGAGGCCAAGCCGTCAGACCAAGCCCATGTCAAACATTTGGGCCAAACGAGATGACACTACGGCAGCCATCATCGATGCCATCTTACGCGAAGCCCGAACATTTTATTACTTGACACGCCGCTCAAAGCTGGATTAGCCATCGAAGCCGCGACTTCCGTGATGGCCATGGCAACTGTGCTGGCTTTGGACACTTGACGGATCGACACCAAGCAACAAAAGTCAGCCGCCAACTATACCCGCTCGTTGAAGCCTCGTCATGGCGCGCCATTTTCTCTTCCCTAGCCAGTGTCGTGGCTTCGCGCCGGTGAGCTAGTCTCTGTCCCTCCCGGCACCTTTTCGCGCCACGTCTTGCGTCGATCCGTCGCGAGTCGTCGGTGGCCGCTGTCAGAGTCAACTTCCAGGGCCAATCGTGCCGCCTAGGGATCTTGAATGGCATCGTGGTCATGTCGGCAGCCCAGCGGCATCAGTTTGACGCCATCACACGCTGCGTCCGAACCCAAGGAACAGGATTTACGTCGGCGCCATTCTCAAAATGCTACGACTGCCACCCTGGTTACAGGTGGCAAGCAACCCAGGGCGATGATCCTGCTTTATGTAAGATGGATTGGACGAACTTTGACGGCTCGACCTCGCCGTGGTAGCCAAGAACAGATTGGTTTGGAACCTCCTGTCCGGGGCCAGAAGCCAGAGAACAGAAGCCAGAAGCCGCAGAGAAAACGAGCGAGACGCACGTCGTTCTAGGACCCCGGCCTGGATTTATCCCAATCCCCGTCGTGCATGCATCTACTCTGCGTCCAGCCCGTCCAATACCCAGCTACATCACTCAATGAGCTCGTTATCACCACACCACCCCCTGGCCATTGTGTTCCCTCTCCAGTCCCAAGACACACACAGCACACTGCCACGCCTTAAAGGAACCAGGGCTCCCGAGCCCAGGTTCTGTTCTAGGCAGCTTATTCTACCCTGCCTCACCTCCTCATCCTCGTCGACCCTCTTATTATTAGTCCCTCTTCCCTACCAACAGCCCGGCTCTGCCCAAGCTTACCATTATATTGACTGTATCCCTCCCAACGCTTTTGTGTCTGTACACTGTCATTCTGTCTCCTCGCCCCAAACACAGCCGCAACGCAACGACCATCCGTCCACCTGCCAGACAGGCACGAGCCATTGACGCTCCTTTGTGAACAGACAACATCCCCAGGCCGCAATTCTACGAGCGCTGAGGAATCTCTAAGCTGGGACTTCGTTCATGGTACCATCCGAGTCTCACCTGTGCCGCCTGAAGACAGCCTAAAAACCGTCTGATTGGGCTCGATTTATGCGATATCCTGTCCGTTGGAAAACATCAGTGCGCTCTAGGTCCTCTTCGACACTTTCACACCCCCTCACATTGATAAACCGGGAGGCTCGCCCTCCTTCTTTTCAGGAAGAGGCCTCTTGTGCGGAATCTGTGGACTGCGCCGTAAACAAAAAGACCCCCAAACCGATCGTTGTGTCCGGAAATATGTCCATCTTCTCACTCATCAAGAAATCGCGGCAACAGGCGAAGGAGCACAGCCAGAAGCAGGCGAACAAGGACCAGGAAGCACCCAAGCAGCCTTACCGACACGTTCCGACCCATGCGGCCGTTGATGCCCTTTCTGGGGCACCTTCGAGCTACACAAATGAAGACCGGCCAAGGATCATCGAGCAAAATCGAAGGAGGAGTGCCATGACTGCCAGCAATTATGGTGTAAGATTGCCGGGACCCAGTCTGCCTCGCGTATCCAGCAGCCTCTCTTACGTCACCTATCCTTCTGCCCACGCAAATCCGTCTGGCAGCATGCCTCGGGCCTACAGCTACAACGGCGCTCCACCTCCGATGCCGTGGGAGCAGAGAACTACGAACCCGTCTGCATACTCTATGCCTGACACTGCTCGGATCTCGCTCAAAGGCAAAGAAGTCGACAGATCTTATGGGTCTGGACGTGACAGCCCGACCTCGGTCAAAGGTGAGATTCATGTAACATAGACTGCCACGGGTATTCCACGTGTCTAACATAGTGCAGCCGGATCTTCTGTCGGTAGCTCGAGCCAGTCTACGAGTTCTCAAGAGGACCTTGAGATGAAGCCATCTCGTCACCAGTCCATGCCTCCCCTTCCTCTCGGCTCGTCTGAAACTGCCCGCAACGCCGCGATCACTGCACACGCCCACCGTCTTCACCCAAGCTCTCGCCGGGGATCGGACGACTCTGATCAAGGCGACGGCTCCGAAAAGAGCCAGTCTGTGCCGTCCGCTGAGAAATCGATGCGCTTGAGCTCAATCCCGCCGCTGCCTCCCATGCAGTTCGCGAACTCAATGGCTCCCCAGCAGCCTGCTGCTCCTTTCGGTTCAAGCGCCAGTCTTCGTTCCTCCACGCACGGATCGTATTCTTCTTTCAACTTCAACATCAATAACGCACAATTTTCCGCTCCCATCTCTGTAAGATCTTCCGCCGCCACCACGCCAGCTGCTTGCGTCACCCCGGAGCCGGTTTATGAGTCTGTTGAGGAGGAAGAGGAGGCGACTTCGTACACTTACGCACCGGGTCCTGCTCCTCCTGTTCCATCTGCCTTGAGGCAGAAAGACCGGAAAAGCACTGCCAAGTCCAAAGTCGCCCGCTTCACCGAGCTGGAGACCATCGATTCGAAAACAGAACCTTCAGTTATTCCCTCAGTTCCCTACGAACTAACCAGACGGAACACGACGCCACCACTTATGTCTAACGACGACATGAACGAAACCATTGCCGTTGAGATGGTCACCGCCGCACCTTCCGAGATGGTGTCTGAGCCGAAGGCGGGAAAGCGGCTATCGAAGCAGGCGGGCTCCAAATTGTCGAAGAAGAGTCGCTGGTCAACAGAGAGTTCAGCCGTTGCCGCCTAGCCCCGGACCGCATTGCGACCGAATTTTGAATCAGGATTAGCAACCAGATCCCGGTGCTGTGAAGGATCGCGGCGTTTGGGGACCAGGATTTTCATTGTCTTTTGTTCTCGACAAGTTTGGCCTCGAGAGCTCTGGGATTCACAAAATATCCACGAGCAGCACTAGAAAGAGGGACGAAGCAAAGTACAGGCAAACAGCTGTTCGCGATTGACCGAGCTCATGCCATATCGCTAGCTCTGGTCTTCAGCAATGATTTGCACTAAACAAGCAGCACTAGACAAAACAAGACGGATGTCGCTTTTGAAGGGATCAAGATCACCTATTTTTACTAGTATTTTCTATTTGATGACTATACCATGACACAAATTCCATATGAACTGGAACATTTAGACCTTTTTTTTAAGCATTTTGCAACGATTTCCGAGGACTGTGCGCAGGAGGAGCATTTACGCTTTCGACGGACGGAAACTGGACCTACCTCTATTCAGCCATTTAGTTGATCGGATAGTCACAACATGGAACGCATCACAGAGAGACAAAAAGCAAAGAGAACCCACACAAACGTCATGGTGTCCGGCGCGTCTAACTCTCGAGTAAGGTGTTCTCCAGTAGCGCACATGGTACGAGTCTCACTGTCACAAGTACCAAGACATGACCTTGCAAGTGCGACATTTCTCGGAATGCCGGCTCACCAGCTGGAAGGCTGCCCGCGAGGGGGTTGGTGGTTGAGAGGTGTGTCTCGGTCTCTTAGGATGCGGTACGGAAGATCTCAGCGCAGACACACGCAGATTGCAAGAGCGCGACGCAATACGATATCTCGAGGCACTGTCCTCGCCGACGCCGAGCGGCAAAGTTTGATCGGTATGTCTTGACCTGGTCTCTTTTTCTCTGGCGTTGCGTCTTTGTTGTAAAACGTGGACGGAAGACGCGCGCCTCGGCAAAGAGGTCAGGTTCGCATTGATGCTTCGCATATCTAGACAACGGGTATGAAACGCAGTACGAGCATCGCGAGTAACGGGCCCCCGGGGCGCTAGTTGTCCGTCATCTTGGGTCAGAGCTAACGATGCTGGGACGTTCCCGGCCAAGCGGTCCTTGCTTCACGTCAGATACGGAGCAATGGCAGAGATCGCCAGGAAGCGAGCGGGTCTAGAATGTGGCATGCTGAAAGGGGTCCTGGTTATCAGACGACGTCTGCGCGTGATGTCTGTTTGCGCCGGTGATGGGTGAGCCAGCCAGAGCGTGCAAACAAAGCCCGCATGGCTGCCTGTATCCAACTCGCCCCAACAACGACAAATCCCAGGCACAATCGGTTTGGGGGGGCTGTGGCGAGCTCGCACTCGTTGAAGTGCGTGTAAGAGGGCAGACACTAGCCAAGTGGAATGGGCGGGTGGTATCTTTCCATGGTACCTGTATGCACGTCGTTCCCTCGTATAGGGAGACGGGTGCCTGGGCAGACCATCTGGGCTCGGCGTTATAGTTTTAGTCCCCGTTGACGCCATCGCATCTTGCCTGGATGGATTTCTCGGGCCTCGTGTCAGTCCGGTTGTCGTCAGCATTCGGCCGAATATGCATGCAGGGAAATGTCAATATTGGGTGATGGCGGAGGGTTGCGCAGCGCGTGGCATATGCCGTGCCACGGTTGGCGCATACGCCCTGCCTGGCCCCTTTTTTCTCCCACACAATTCCCTATCTTTTTCAAACCAAGGCGTCGATAAAGTTACCGTCCAATCATTATGTTTCGGAGGAGTAACCGTATGCAGGCAGGCTCGCAGATGTGTACTTGTATGATGTGGTAGGGGCAAGTTTTAGCTGTGGAGACCCGTACTTCTCCATTGCAACAGGGGCATATAGCCAATTATGACAGCTATCTACGGATATTCATGGCTTTATCTGTGGCGTATATCCAAAGACAGTTAGAAGGGTGCCCCACAGGTACTTGAACAAGGAGCAAAAAACAAAGCGCAGCAACCTCAGTAATTGGCATCACGGGTCCCATCTGGGCAGTGACAATCTTGGCCTTTACAGATGGATGAATGCATATGAGGAGGTCACTGCCTACACCTACTCACTGCCTGGTAAAATATGCTTGATGCTTTTCGGCTCGCATATGCTGTCTCCCGTGTGCTTTGACTTCTGCATAAAGGGCGGGACAGGGCTTGCGGTTCGATCTCTGCAGGACGCGTATCGGTGGGGAATGCGAGAGGTTGTTGGCTGATGGGTGTAGAGGGCCGGCTACGCGGCGAGGCGCCGTGCTGAGCTGTGAATTGCTCAACTCAAGGCTCGTTTCTTAGGTATGTGAGGATGCCACAAGGCTCGTGTGGTCTCCCTGTGGCGTTGCATGGCGATCTGACGACTCGAGGAAGCAGGTCAGTTCGAGGCCATCTGTCCTGGGCGAAGCCATCGTGAATCGTTCAAATTTGGAGGATCCAATGAGCGCGCGGTAGCGGTTGCTTCGAGTGGCGTACGGGGCTGACATGGAGTGCATGGTGGCAACCAAGAGCCCACTATCGAACGGCGTGCCAGCTCGAGGCGTTGTCACACGGTACCCAAGCCGACATTTTGTAACACGTTCAAGCGCCTTCAACTGCTGCCTTGACATGACGCAGGGAGTCAGGCCAGCGCACGCGAAGCTACGCGCATGCTACACTACGTTGCGTCCCGCCTGGCCAAACATGTGCCGGCAGTCAGTCGAGTAGAGACCAGCAAAGGTCGGACTTGTGACACGAGGAAGATTGGCGGCGATGGAAGAACAAGGGGGCGGCGTCTGCTCCCGAGGTAGGATCGCGGAGACAGCCGAACCCCAGTCCCGGAGACGATGGAATGTGGGATGGTGGTGCGGACGGGATGGCAGGCTTTGTGGCGGTATTGCAGTGGACGCCCGGGAGGGTAGAAAGTGTGGCACAGCCCCGATGCATTTCCATCTCGAGTAATGGGATTGTGGCTACATTGTCCCAGCGCACCTAGGTACCTGTATATGATGTGGTTCTGAGTATCTATACCTGAAGCTTGTAGAAGCTTCGTAAGTGCCTACTGTATGATTAGGTAGCAGATGATTTAGTCTCAGCAGGCCACCAAAGAATATATATGAGTGAGAAGTAAAGACCATCAATGCCCAGCTCAAACCGCACCACAAAGCTGCTTGGAGAGAGAAATGTAGGCTGCCAATTGTGTTGTCTTGCTGGAAGGCAATTTTTAGAGCTTCTCATGCTAAAAGGATGCGATTCATGGCATTCACTGTCGCATTTGGAAACAGCAAAGACCAGGGTATCGCATCAACCACTGAGCAGCAGGGCGGGCCCACCCACCACCCACCACTAATGCAAGGCTACGTTCCCCCACGACCCGAAAATAGAAGGAGCAGCTCTGTTGCACTTGCAGCAGTGTTCCATAGGGGACCTGACTCCGTACCCCTCCTTGCATTCCTGTTAGCTGTCAATTGGCTAGCCTTGTTGAGCCACGAAACGGGTGACAGTGAGCTCTAATTAGCTTTCTCTTCCGCATTACGTATCCCAAAGCTATTGCTGCGCTCTTCAACGCAATTGCAGCTGCAACTGCAACGCGTCCCTCTTTTGGCTGTGGTTTTCAAGGCTATGCTGACGGCAGTCGCAGAGGCATCTTTCCTTCCCCAATCTTTTTCCCCTTCCCCCTGTTCAGTTCTTCAATTCCCAAAGAACTGTCTGTATCTCGTTTCTCTTTCAGTTGGTCTCAGCAGTACCGAGGCACCTACATGCACAACACCACCACACTGAAGCCATGGACCACATAAGCCAAGCATCGTGGCCTGCGCTTGGCTTCGCATTGGTCGCTCTTGCTGCAGTGGGCCTTTTGTCTGTAAGTTGTCTGGAATAGCCCCTCAGTTGAATGAGTACAGACAGAAGATAGACAGAAGATAGACAGAAGCTGTTCCTCGTCGATGAGTCCAATTGATGCTGACAAGCTTGTTTATCCCAGATCTTTATTACCCTCCACCTCATCGCTCCGAAGCCCCGTTCTGTACTACCGTCCGAAAAGGTTTACCTTACATCTTCCACCTCTGGAGAGCCAGTTCAGACCACGGCTCCGTGTTGGTTCGACCGCTGGTTCGCTGAGCGTCGAGTCTCCGAAGAGCGCGCTCACCTGGTCGACCCCCGCGATGTCCCGGATTCGGGTGCAACCATTGACCCTGCCGAAGTCCGCTTGACGGTCGTTCTCCCCGCCTACAACGAAGCCACTCGCATTCTTCCCACCCTAGAAGAGGCCATCACCTACCTTGACGCCAACTTTGGCCGGCCCTCGGCCACGGCCTCCGATAAGAATAAGCCTCTCGTCAGCCCTACCGCCCCGCGCCGACGGACCAAGAATCCGCCCTCCGAGGCCCTCTCAGGGTACGAGATCATCATCGTCGACGACGGAAGCAAGGACAGCACGGTTGATGTGTGCCTCGAATTTGCCCACAAGCAAGACCTGCACGACGTGATTCGCGTCATCAAGCTCGAGCGCAACCGCGGCAAGGGCGGCGCTGTCACTCACGGCTTCCGTCACGCCCGCGGAGAGTACGTGCTGTTTGCCGACGCCGATGGCGCCACCAAGTTCAGTGATCTCGGACGTCTGATCCAGGGCTGCGACGAAGTTGTCGACGGCTCCCTCCGAGGCGTTGCTATTGGCAGCCGCGCTCATCTCGTCGGTAGCGAGGCTGTTGTGAAGGTACGTTGTCGGCGACTCTGCCAGTTGTTCGCCGACTTACTAACGCCCTACCAGCGCTCTGCCCTCCGCAACTTTTTGATGCGCTCTTTCCATCTCGTCCTGATGATCCTCACCCCGCCCGCCACTTCTCGCCTCAGCGATACCCAGTGCGGCTTCAAGCTCTTCACGCGCGCCGCCCTTCCCCACATTGTCCCCTATATGCACGCCGAGGGCTGGATTTTCGACATTGAGATGCTGCTCCTCGCCGAGTCTGCGCCTCCCGCACCCGTTCTCGGAGACGACGGCAGCGTTATTGGCACTAGCCCCGGCATCCGCGTCGCAGAGGTGCCGGTCGACTGGCACGAGGTCCCGGGAAGCAAGCTCAGCGTTATTTCCGACAGTATCAAGATGGCTATCGGTCTGGCTGTGCTCAGGGGGAGCTGGATGATGGGTGTTTACCGTCGGAGGTTGACGTAAACCACGCTCGCGTCCTCTTTTTTCTTGTTTCTCCTTTCTTTGTTCATCTTGCATCGAAGGGTCAGGGTGGTCAACCTGGCATGGATACCTTACACATAAGCAAGTACGGCCAAAAAGTGCAGCAGCAGTCTTGGAAACTGCGCAGTTCATAGACGGGGTGGATAGGCCCTACAAGAATTATGAGAGCCCACTACGTGTACTCCATCTCACGGCCTGCTGTGAAGCACTCGACTATGTCGTCTCGTCTGCGAAAATCGCGTCTATTCACGTCGCAGACCTATGAGGCTTGGAAATTGCATAAGTCCCTGGTCGGAACACCAAGCAGTCCTAGCATGATGAGTGCCTATAAGACCCCTCCACGCCACAGGCATCATAGCAGCCATACGAACGGATTAACGCAAAACACCAGGTATTCGCTGGTCGCCACCGACCCAGCTGCTAATTCGACCCTTACTCGACGTTGGCGGTCGTCAGCGCAGAGCGGGCCGCGGTAGTGCCTGCGGGCTACACGAGGCATGGCATGGCGCCGGGGCGGACCTGTCCAGACATAGAACACGGATACAGAAAGCGGGATTTAATGGCACCTTTGTGAATGAGATTCGAGCCCTTCTTCCGATGACCGACCACGACTTCGCCAACTTATTTATTCCCGAGCAGGGCATATCTCGGTGAGCGTCGGCAGGTGGGTTCCTTGGCGTCGTCGGCTGACTGAATCTCTTGTCCCGCACGCTCACCTCAGGCTTATCATTCATCGGGCTGCTGTGTTGACGTTGTCCCGGGCTGCGTCTTCCGGCTCGGGACATTGTCGGCTCTTTCGAGCTGTGCCTCGCCTTCTATGAAGCTGCGACGCGGGCAGGTGTGTGGGTGTGGCCAGCAGCCAATGGTCGGCGACGGCTGTAGCGTCGGCGCTGTTGGGTTGGTCCCTGTGGGGACTCGAAGGATGAGGTAATTTGTCCCGCTTATTTGTCGTGGCATGTCGAACCAAGTCGCAGTCTGTCGCGCCCACCCTGTGGTGCCGTCACCTTTTCGTATCAGCGAGGCCCCACCTGGAGCCCCCAGCCATTGATCTGCTGACAAACCTGATTCTGCTGACTGTCAAGACTGGTGTTGCCGGAGCCCACTGAAGCCATTGTACAGCTCGGTGCCCCGACTGCTACTAATGATTGTGTAGTACCTTGGGCTCAAACAAATGCTATACCGAAGGTAGTACGGATACTCCTCAGGTAGGCAACCTGAGGGAGCAGACGGCGCGTCAGCCTACATCGTTGAAGGAAGCCAACACGTGGAAGCGGCGTCCTTTTGAGTGTCGAAGCTGCACAGCAGGGAGGTAAGATCTGGCTGGTATTTGCTCGAATGCGTTGTAAGGCGGCTCAGCTACAAACGCATGGAACGAAGCGTGATGCCGTTGTGCTCGCGAGAGGCTTTCTGTCGCAAACACCAAGGCTATCTGTCGACGTGAAGACCTACTGCGAGTGCCCCCCGTAGGTCAGCTGTGAATACTCCGTAGGTCGGCAAAGTAAAGAGGTGCTTCCCTGGGTTCTCTCTTGCCACCGTTGATTGGCCAAATTCCAAGTACTCTCAAAGACCTCGCATAACCACGCACCTGCCGCCAAAACACGCAACGCACCAGGGTTGACAGAAGTGCCTCCCGATGGCTCCAAGGTACTTTCCCTGTACAGCTAGACACGGGGTACGTGCCTTCTGCCTCCTCACCGCGTTCTTCCCGTATCGTGCCCAGCCATCCAAATTTTTCCATCGTACGTTAGCAAAATAATATCAGAATCGCAATCGTCGCCTACCTTCAATCGTTATTCAACGTGAAGAAACCACAAACCTGGGGAAAACGCAATTCACCCAGCGCGTCAGACAGCTTCAAGCCGCCGAACCAGTCACAAACTCCGCCCCCTCCATCAAGCTCCAGCAACCTCGGTGAAATCCAAGCTCAGCTCAGCAATCCCAGCTCAGCACAAGCTCCTTCCACATCCACCTCACCCTACCTTACCTAGAGCCATATTTGCCTGGGTGGGAATCGAGGCAGAAAAACAAAATTTCCAGAGCGAACGGGCTACAAGGCAAAACAGGCAACGCTCAACACGCTGCCTTGCCGCGAATCAACGAGAGGTCCAAGCAACCGTTGCCTTCACGTCTCCGCCCGCATTGCTTCGTTACCGCTTCTTTTACTGCGCCCAATTCCTCTGCTTGACACCCACCCAAATCGACCCTCAGGTCACCGCCCTGGTGGGCACTGCACCTTTGCACAACCAGGTACCTAAAGCTACCTCGTCGGCTCGGGCTCGGGCTACCGCGACCTTCCCTGCCTCACCTCACCTTACGTTACCACGACCAGAGAAAAAAAATAACATCTCCACACCATCGCCAGGCTTCCCCTCCCCCTCCTCTACGACGCGCTAAGGTCGCAGACGATTACCTAACCATTCGTCGAACTGCCGCATCGGTCGTCCGTCTCATCCACTCTCGTCGTCCGGGCCCTCTTTATAAGTCGCGCCGGGTGCCTGTAGTAATCAATCCTCCGTCCCCTTCATGCTGAGTCAGAACCGGAGCTTGAAGATGCAGAGCGCTTCACCTTCGCCTTCTACGTCTGCGACGAATACCACTAATACAGGTGAGCAGAGTCTCGTTTTCCCCATGTTTTCCTTTCTCTGGTTCTGCGATTCTCTATCCAATTTCCCACCCCGTCGCTCCCATCACTTTCCGTCTAACCCGGCCAGCTGGCCTCGTCGCGATTCCCGCCATTCCCGTCGGAATCACATCCCTCTTGAGCACCATCCTCCCGTCCATCTACCTTCCGTCTTCCCTCACGCCCAAGCCTGCTTTCGTTTGGTCTCACTCTGCTGCCCACTACACCTCGCAATAATCTGGCTTGACGTGTATACGCGCTTCGTGAAGCAAGGCTCGTCTCCTTGCTTCTACGTTGAAACCAGCGAGCCTCCTCCAGCACCCCCAAGAGGTTACGTTATCCCAAGCTATCTACCGCGTTCCCACGCCCATCAATATGTAATCACTATCCCCCACCCCCCGTCAGCTTTATCCCCATCACTTGAAACTTCTCCAAGCCAGCAACTGTCTGCGCTACGCCGATTTCACATTGGCGTCTGCAGCCCGAATTGTTCAAGGAAGAGACGGGGAGCTATACGAGAGACGGAGTTGCGGCTTCAACGGCCTGCCGTCCCACACCTCACTTCCTCGAAGCGACGCCCTCCTCTCACACACCCTACCCTCTTCGGGGACTTTTAGAGTCCCAGACACCATCATCACACTGCGATATCCTTTCTCTTAAAGCGGTGGCATCTCTGCCCGCTACTACCCCTCTACTATACGTCCTCTACTGGTCGTTGTCGCGTTGAGAGTTGACCTAGGTCTTGCTGACATGATACGTGCTCCCCACAGACGACCACTTGGCAGCGCAGATTGAGCTTCTGAGCCAGCACAACACGCTCAACTCGTCTGACAACACGGCAGCCCCATCCCGTGGAGCTCGTCCTCAAGCTGCCAAGCCTGCGAACGCGTCGCCTGCTCATGGCTATAGCAACGGCACGACCTCTCCGCCCTCTGACGTCCTGCCCCCCATAGTCAACAACCACGCCGATCCCGAAGCTCACATCCACCCCGATCTCCGAGCACGCATTCCCCACGCGCCAGCAGTGAATATGATGCCCGCTGGTGTCCCTCCTCCTCCTCCGCCCCAGCAAGCCGCGCCTCCTGCGACAATCGCCGGCCCGTCTACCGCCCCTCCTCCTCCTCCCCCTCCTCCTCAGCATGTTCCTCATCCCACCTCGACTCCTATGGCTTTAGACGATGCCAGTGCTGAAGGTCGCAAGGCTAAGCGCGAGCTCTCTTCTTCCAAGCGCGCTGCCCAGAACCGAGCTGCTCAGGTACGAATACCCCCAAGCCCAGACACGTTGCGCCGGATCCATGAGAGCGCAACGTCACACGGCGCATAGAGATAACGAGGTGTTTGATGCGCGTGTCGCTCTTTTGCGGCAGTAGCTTCAACTTTTCCGAGTTCAGCCACGCGCGCCCGAGCATCCTCCTCGAATGCGACGACCGCCAGTCGTGCACACTTTGATCGCTGTGCTGATTCGCTGACTTGTTGTTGCAACAGAGAGCTTTCCGTCAGCGCAAGGAGGGTTACATCAAGAAGCTGGAGCTGCAGAACAAGGAGTACGAGGAGATGGAGCAATCATACAAGGCGATGCAGTCGGAGAACTACGCCCTGCGCGAGTACGTGATTCATCTCCAGTCCAGGCTACTGGAAGCGCAGGGCGAGATTCCTCAGCCTCCGCCCAACGTCAACCTCCAACACCAGCAAGCCGCCCCGCCTCCCGCCAGCGTTTCCGCCCCCCCGC
>QAPG01000204.1:0-39731 GCA_004366825.1 Colletotrichum spinosum | reverse complement strand
ACTATACTATACATCTAAAGCTTTATATAGTACTACGTATTATATAATATAATAATAATAATAATAATAAATAACCAGAATACTAGTTTATACTTATATAGTAAGATTATATATAGTATGTATTACCTTCTAGATTAACTAATATATATATATATATTATAACTAGAAATATAAAAATACTTTTTCTAATTTATACTTTACTAATTTTTCTTTTCTTTCTTATCTATAACCTACTAGCTATTACTTTACCCTATTTATAAATAACTTTCTTCTATTATACTTCAATATAATTACCTTATCTTAAATAAGAATACTAGTACTCCTTATTTTTAAGATCTTAAGAAGTGTAATTCTTTTTACTTAATATATAATAATAACTTACTTATATTAAGAAAAGTAATATATAATATATATTTATAAATCTTAGTCGTTTTAACTAAGTTTATAGTAAACTATTAATACTTTTCCTATTTCTTTCTATAAACTAACTTATTTATTAGATAATTATTAATCTTATATTCCTATATATTAATATCCCTTAGAATAAACTTTTAATGTAATATTTATATTATAGCTCCAAATCTATAAAAAGCCTTAAGTAATATAAATAACTGTCTAATATATTCTTATACATCTATAAGACTATAATAAAATCTATTTATATATTGAAAAGATATTGATACTTAACTAAAGAATCTTTATCTATAAACTATTACTTATCCTAATAACTGATAGATCTAAAAGATCATTAATTAACTAATTACTATATAGCGTTGTTTTATTTAAAAGTATAGTAATTAGTATATAATACTTTATAGTTTCTATAAATATCAAGTATATATTATATATGATAATAAAACTCATTCTGAAATCTATAAACTTCATTTTAAATATATCTCTTTCTTTAGAACTCTTTATACTAACTACTTTTTTCTAAAATTTAAGAAACTTATAGTTTTAATGATATTAAAAGCTAATAGTAATAAAATTGTAATTAGATATATTCTAATGAGAGCTATTAGCTAAATAGTAAGTAAAATAATCTCCCTATTTTTAAATCTAAAATTCTTTATAATGTTAAGAAAATTGATTTATTAGTAATAGTTTATCTTACTTTTAATTAGTTTCTTAATATTATCTTCCCTTAATAGAAAGCATTATACTATATTCTTAATACTACTTTTATATATATTACTTATCCTTTTATATATAATCCTTCTTTTTAACTACTTTAAAGTATTTTATTTTCTTATATTCAAAAAGATATTAAAATGTAAATAAAATATTAAAGCTATTAAAAAAGACCCTTAATTGAATTCTAGTTCAATAAAGAAAAGACTAAAATAGAGAAAAAAGAATATAGAATAAACTAATAAATATAAATGAAGGTTTATTCTACTATATGTATTATCTTTTATTATATTCTTCTAAATATTTAACTTTCCTACTAAACCAAATAACTGTATCTAATCTAAAGATAAAAATGAAATATTCTAACTATTAAAACTTAGAACTAGCTTCTTAAACTATTTAGAATAGTAGAAATAATAGAATAAAAATACTACTTTCTCTAATTTATAACTTTCCTTCCCTAAAACTTAAAAAAATAACTTAAAATCTAAAGTTAAGCCTTAAAGCTAGAAAATAAAGCCTCCCTACAAAATATATAATAAAACGAAAAAAAGACTATCTTTTTAGATTTATAAGAATACTTTTATATCTCTAAATATTATTAGAAGAAACGTTAGAATCGTAAAGAAATATCTCTTAATATACTATTTTCTTCTCTAGATTTAATCTAGAGAAATAGACCTTAAATATAAAATGCTTTAGTATTATAATAGTAATTTTCTCAATACTTAAATAATATACCTATTATTGAATTAAAAGTATATTTTCCTTTTTACTACTACTCTCTTTTAAAACTATAGGTTGTTAATAATTTTTTATTTCTTTAATATTTATAAGTTTATTTTCTACTAAGACAACCTTTCCTAGTTCGAATTCTAATTTAAACTTATAAATATCTAGGTCTAAAGATTCTTAGTACTTTATAAATATCTAAATAGACTTTGATAAATAACTATTACTATATATTAAATTCTTGATTTCCTCCCCTAATAAAATTACTAATTCATATCCAGAAAAATCTAATATATATAAAAATATCTAAAAATAACTAGTTTACTAGAATTCTAGCTTCTACTCTAATAACTTATTAATTACCCTCTTTATATTATAAATTAATATAAAATCCCTAACTTCTAATTTCTTATTATAAAACTATTAGCCTTCTAAGTATTAAAACCTTCTACTACTTTTTGATACTACTCTATAATTATCTTTATAGCTTTCTTTCTGTCCTTTTTAAGCCAAGCAAATACTTTTATCCTTAGTTATAATTCCTCTTCTATCATATATACTAATACTTAATCTAAAACTCGCTATATAAATATTAGGGTTTTAATCAGTATTATTGTTCTATAGCTATACTTAGGATAGAAAGGAGTATACCTTATTAATATGTAAACTATTATTTAATCTATAAATAATATTATAAATAGTAAAAACTAAAGGTTTTTATTACTATTCCTTACTATTTATATTAATAAAGTATAAATAATAAATTAATATCTAATCTTAATAATACTATCAACTTATAAGTTATAAATAGTCCCGCTTGACGTAGTAGTTTAACATCTAGCTCGTTTTTACTATTTTATAGTAAGAGTAGTAGGTTCGAATCCTATAGTAAGTAATTATAACTAGTAGGTATATACCTTCTAATTATATAAACTAAGAATAATAACTACTACTAGCTATCAGCTACTACTTTTAGCTATTTATAGCTAGTAACTATTAATAGCTAGTAATAGGTATTACTAACTAGCTAATATTAGTATTATTTAACTACGACTTTTTAAAGAGTAATTATAATAGATATAGGTATATATATACCTTCTATTTGTTAGCTATTATATTAACTAACTATATTTACTACCTGAGGTTTCTTCTATATAAATAGTTCCTTAATACTAGTAGTATCTATAGGGTTTATAAGGTAAGAGCTAGTTATTAGGTATAGCTTCCTTTAAAGGGTCCCGAGAGGTATATAACTTTAAATAGAATAAAGACTTTTAATATAACTATAATAAGTTATAGATAGAAATGATTTATGATTTTATACTATATTACTTATTAAACTTAATAATATACTACTTATTCTCTAGCTCACTATTTATAATAAATATATTATAAACATTATATTAAATAATTACTTTCTTCTATACAAATTTCACAATTACTTTAGAAATTATTCTATTGCACTACTATATTTCTAACTAGCTAGTAAAAATATCTCTCGCTTTAATAAGATACTATTTACTTATTTTCTAAATATCTAAGTTAATTCTATTGAATTGGTATTTATATAGAATAGTAAAACTATAAAGGTTACCTATATATTGAGCTTAATATAGTTACCAGTCTAGGTAATACTTTATTATTTTATATATTTCTCTATATATACCTATTCAGTAATACTAGTTAGATAGCTTATAGAAGATTACTTCTTAGTTATAATACCTACTCTTATTATATATTATTGTGATAACTTTCTACTATATAGTTAGGTTATCTTCTATTTATTGAAATATTAGCTTATATAATACTACTTATATAAAAAATAATTAATCTCGTAACTAGAATATTAATACTTTTTATTTAAATACTTTAAAATAGTTAAGAGTAATATTAAGTAGCTTCTTTAGAGTTACTAAGTAATAGGTAATCTACTGAGATTTATATAATTAGACCTAGAAATTACTTAATATAACTATAAGAAATACCAATTAATAATCTATAATATTATTTATCGTTAGATTAAAATTTATATTAAAGGTCTTTTTAATATACCATTTCTTTCTAAAAGAATATACTCTATTAACAAAAGCTTATATATTTATATTTACAAAAGAATCTACTTATTAATCTAATCATTAATATTCTCTTCTCTAGCTTTATTACTTCTGTCCGATAGCCTAGAAAGCTTTTAAGATAGATTGGTAACTATTAAATTTGCTATCTTATTAATATAATAAACTTTAATATTAAATATCTATATTGTATTTAGTAAATAATTAATACTCCTAGAAAGTCTAATATTATACTATTAAATTAAGCTATTAGTATTTTTATATCTATTTCTAATAAGACACTCTTATTATATAGATAATTATAAACTTACTATAGAATTTTAAATAACCTTTAAGATTCTTTTTTATTTATATTATGATTGGACTTTAAATTTATAAATAATATATTCTTATAGTTAGTAATAGCTCTCTTCTATTTAATAAACTATCTTAGAACTATATCCTAATTAATTCTATTAATATGAACTATTAAGTAGATCTATTCTTTTTTTAATTATAATTTATAGAAATAAATATAAGAATATTATATGATTTATCTTATAATTGCCTTATTACGATCTTCTATAGTTCTAATTATTAAATGGAATATTTCCTTTAAGTAAATTATTAAAAAGATATATAATAATAGAATAATCCTTTATTTAAATATAAAAAAATACAGTAATACTTAAGAATAATATAATTTCTAAGATGTTATAATATACTTTCTATTCTTTTAACTTAGTAATCTTAAACCTTTCTAATTATTAATTATATATCTTATAAATATAATTGATAATAATAACTACTTCTTATACGTTTTATAATCTAAATATTATAGTTTTATAGCTACTTAGTTTAGTATTTGTGAGAATCCTATTAATATTCTAAATATATTTTAGAATATATCTATAAAATTTCAATACTATGAATTATCTTTATTATTATATATAGTTATGAGTTTCTTTATTATAATGTTATCTAAGAATACGTTATAGTAACAAGGAATTAGGTTATAGAAAATCTCTATTATAATTAATATAAATTAAATAATACAACTAATACTTCTTATAAATCAAATATAATACTTTAGTAAGTCTAATAAGATTATAGAAATAATGAAAACTTAATTCTTTAGATTAAGAAAGATCTAATTATAACTTAAGACAATATTAAAAAAAGATAAGAACTTATATATATTAAAATCTTTTAAAAACTCATTAGTTCCTAGTAATAACTCTATATCTTAATTTATAATACTATTAATCTTAATAACTCAATTAAGAAGTCTTATTTTACTATTTTCCTTTCTAATAAAAAAAGAATTTTAATATATAGTATAACTATACTCAAAATTTCTATTCTAAATATAAGTTCTTAATATCTTAATAATACTTTTAATTGACCCCTTAGGACTTAGAATTAACTTTCCTTACTAAATATATATTAAACTATCTTAATTATTTATAATCATATAATTAATTTAAATAACTCCCTATAGTAATTAAACTTATATATTAATCTTTATTCTTAGGCTTTTCAAACTTCTATTAGAACTTCCTTCTTAAGTTTATTTAAATAGCTTACTAAGTCTATAATTTTATTTAATCATTCTAGAATAAAATACTCCTCTATATAAATCTTTAAAACCTTTAGTATAATATATCTATAAATTATTCTTTAGAACTATTCTTAATATCTTTCTCTATTTCTATTTATATCTTTAGTTTCTACTTAAGATTATTGTTAGGAATTACTTTATCTAATGAATGTTTTAAATTAGACTAATCTTCTTATTTTTTATCTTATATAATATATTAATATTTTTAATAAACCTTCTTTATATATCTACTATTATAATATATTTAGATATCTTCTAAGTTACTAATATAATATTAAATATTCCTACTATTGTTTTATTTTTATAATTGAAATCGTTTTAATCTTTCTTCTTTTTTATTAATATTTGTTCAGTTAATAATTTAAACTTATAAAAGCTATGGGAATATCTCTTATAATAGAAAACGTAATCTAAACTATATTTCCTAAGAGATATAATAATATAATAAATCTCTTAAACCTTTAATTTAATGACCTAATGAATTAAAACTTCTAAAATCTCTTAAAACTCCTTTTTTAAATTATTAATTATTATAATAATTTCTTTATTATTATCTAACTATATCTAAACGTCTTCTAGTCTTTATTTTCATACTTATAATTATACGTCTATAGAATCTAATTTAAAACTAGGAAATAGTATATCTAATTCTTCTTCCTCTTTTTCTTTGTATTAACTATTTCTTTTTATAGAAGAATAGCTATCTATTAATATAGAGTTATTAGTAGAAACTACTAGTTTCTCTCCCTTGAAAGAAGAAATAAGCTATATAACTTCTAAATCTAGTTAAAGCCTCTTATATTTATAATAATACTACAGAATTTTACTATTAAATTAAGAGTATGAAACAATAGTAAAATATTAAGCTTCTCATTTCTAAATTAAAGTATTCTAACTATTTGATTAAGAATATAGTCTAATATTACTTTTATCTTAATAATAAAAGGAATACTTAAAAGTAAGGATCTTATAGTATAACTTTTAAATATAATAAAAAACCTAATATTAGAAATATCGTAATTATTTCACTAGATATCTTCTATTGTTATTTTAGTAAAATCTATTATATGGCTAATCTTTATAGTATTATAGAGGTTTAATCTTATTAGAATTATATAGGATTATAAATTAGCTTCTTATAAATATTCTTTAGAGATAATATTAATTACTAAGCCTATATTAATAATTCCTTAGATTTTAAAGCCTATTAGGTCTATAAATTAGATATTAATCTAGAAATATATCATAATAAAGTCATAAATAGTTACTAAAAGTATTATTATATAGTTTACTATAGAGACTACTTCTACTACTAAATCTATTATATTAATATTAATATTATAACTATTTATAATTTAATTAGATTAAACTTACAAATATATAGTTTTAGTATTACTAAGTATTTTTAAAAATACAAGTAATGTTATTATTTATAGCTAAGTATACTCATAATTCTAATACTTTATCTACTCTTAGATTACCTAATTTAATTCTCTGAACTTATTATCAAATACTATAAAGTCTTTATCTATAGAAAAGAAAATATCCTAACCCTTTTTATCTTCAAAATACCTATCTATAATAGTCTTTATATATTTATAACTAACTGAAGTATATACAAACTAATTATAATAAAATAGCCTTTCTAGAACTAGAATTTACTTACTAACCTTTTTGTAATAAATATAATATATAAAGTTCTAGTTCTCCTTATTTATAAAAACTATAAAGCTAGAAATATCTATCTATTTAATCTTCCTGATATTTAGTGAATAAATAGAATCTTTGATATTTAGTAATATTTCCTTTAAATTAGAAATAAACTCTATTACTTATATTCCTTCAAATATCTATATAGATATAGGCTTATAATAAGCTATAATTAAATTTATAAATATAGTAATCTTCAATTTATATAAGTTATATAATAAATAGTAATCATTAATTAACTTTCATCTATCTATTACTCTAATTTCCTCTATTCTTAATTTCTTTAGAACTCCTTCTGAAACCTCTCTAACCTCTTCTATAAATAACTAATTAACTATAACTATAATTAGAATAAAATAAATATCTTCTATGTAGTCTAACTTCTTATTTAATATAAATTACTCTTTTCTCAAAATCTTTATTCAGAGTAATATTACTAACTAGTCGTAAATAATTTATTATTTATCTTACAATCTTATCTTAGTAAACTATTACTAAGCCTAAACTTATGTATATTTTTAGAATAGTATTTGAAAATCAGAATATTATATTTAACTATATAATATGATTAATATTCCTCTAGAATAAATATAAGACCTCTTAGTAATGAATAGTAAAACTATCTTATAGTCAAGCTACTTATTAATATAACTAGTCTATATAATACTTCCTTCTACTTTCTCTAAATTTAAATAAGTCTTATTTACCTAATAATAATAATAGTTATAATTAAAATAGTAAATCCCCTTAGTAATATACCAAATAAGCGAAAAATAGCTAGGTTTCTAATAATTATCTAAACTATACTAATAATATACTATAAGCTAATTCTATACTTATTAATCCTAAAAACTACTATAATACTAAAAGGTACTTTAATTCTAAAACCTACTATTTCTTCTTTAGAACTACTACCCTTTATAATTAATACTATCTTAAACCTATAAATCTATAATATAAACTCTATAGCTACTACTATTACTTATATCTATAATATATAACTTAACTACTAGTTTCTAGGTTTTTAAAAACTCTCTATAAACTTATAAAAGCTAATTTCTATCCTAATAAGTATTCATTAATCGAAACCTAAGTTTCTAAATAAAGATAAAGATTACTTACTATTTTTACCAAACTTATCTATAGTATTCTAAGCTTTTTTTATAACTTTTAAAATTTTTAATTCAAGAATTAAAATAATAAATATAGTTATTAACATAGTAGAAATACGTTAACTAGTTAACTACTTTAGAAGAATTTAATCTCTAGCTTATTAAGCTAGTAAATACTTAAAAGAAACCTATAATATTTCAACCAATTAAGAAATCTTATAGTAAAGATCTCTAGTAATCTCTTTAAAAACCTAAGATAGGAACTAATATAGAGAAATATAGATAAAATTAGTATTAAATAGAGTAGTATTTCCACAAATTCTTACTTTTACTTATAGATTATTTATAATAATTAGATAATTAACTATTTCTATTAAACTATTTAAAACTAGATCAATACTATAGTTTATAATATAAAGCTTCTTTTTGAAATTATAGCTGTCTATAAATTTAGTAATACTATAAATTCTTATGAAAGTATCTCTATTATTCTTCTAAATATACTTATTAAGTATTATAATTTTAATAGTATACTTATACCATATATTATAATAAAAAGAAAGCTTAGTAAGTATCTTATATTCCAACCTACTAGAAATCTTTAACATAATTTTATAATTATATAAGAAATCAGAAATATTATTTTTTATAAATTCAAGAGTATTTCTAACCTAAAGAACTATTTTACTTATTATTAACTAAGTAGTAATTAACTCTAAGAGTATTAAAAGTTCTCTTATAATTATTAAGTAATTAAGTAAATTATTAGAAACTTATATAAGAAATACTTAAATATTATAGTCCCCTTTATAATAAGATAAAGAAATATCTTGAGATCTATCAAGAGTAGCTATTATATAAAATTGAAGTTTCTTTGAAGTTAATCTATCAAAGAAGAATCCTATTATAACTAATTAGAAAAGCCTAAGAGCTATCCCTTTATTATTGATTAATTATTTAATAATTATTATTATAATTATGAAATCTTTAAGTATTATTTAAATACTAATATATTATAATAAAGTAAATCTTTTCTAGTAATATGTATAAAAGTAGTTTCTTCAATTGAAGCTTCTCTTTCTAGTATTTCTCTTTCCAAACCTTTTAAAGCATATTAACTTATATTTCTATATAAAATTAAATCTATAAATCTATTTATCTAACTCTTATACTAATCGTCTCAAAACCTAGGCTTGTTTTTATTATATCTTAATCTCAAACTACTTGATTATAATTTATTATATTATAAATTATATATTACTATTATTCCTCTCTATATGTCTATCCCTTCTATTTATAAGTAACTTATTTGTTTATTAACTTACTTTTTTCTTTAAATTATTTTACTTTTCCTTAATAAAAGCTAATAGGTCAATTTTACTAGACTTATTAGTCTTATAAAACTCTCTTATAGTCTTCTATTATAATAAGATAAAGTTCTTCTCTATTTTTTATGGTATTATTATAAATTAAAAATACCTATTCTAAATTAAACTTAGAAGTTTAACTCTACTTTATAAAAAAGATAGAAAAGTTTTCAAATGCCCTATATTACATTTTAGAATCTTTTACGTTCCTATTAATCTATAGTTGGAATATAACTATTATTCCTTACTATGTATTAGTATTAGGTCTTTAAATAAGCCTATAATAACTATTTAATACTCAAAGGACTTCTATTTATAAGTCTTATGATTCTTAGGGTTATCTAATAAATTAGAATAATAATATTATATTATATCTTCTAATTTCAATCTATTTAAAATAGTATAAGAATACTTCTTTATTCGAATCTATAAAAAATAAAAATAAAACGTCCGCTTCTCGTTACTATTAAAATAGGCACTAGCTGCTTAGACTCAAATAATTAAAATAAATAAATAGAATAACTTCTCTGAAATCTAGTCTAATAGTAATAGAAACTAGGAGGAAAAATCTAGAAGAGTATATTAAATAGAAAGTGCTATATTTATAGATTTATAGTATAAAAAATACTTTAATTATAAAAGTAGTATTCTCAAATCTAAAAGGTAGAATAGTATATAAATTCTATATCTTCTACTACTAGTTGTAAGACGAATACCATAGATATAGGCTTATAGCCTGTATATACATACTGCTTATAAAATAAAAAAGGCCTCAGGCCTAGGCCTATCAAACTAGTTAATAAGTATATTGATCTTTATTTTTAGACTTACTTTCTATAAAATATTAAGAGAAAATATAATTCCATATATTAGTAGATATATATAATAATAACTTATAGTACTTATTTTTAACTCTTCTTATCTCTACTTACTAATAGTGATATGTTTATATAGTTATAACTAGATAGATTAAACTAATACTTATATTAACTTTAACCCTATTTCTAATTCTACCTAATTATATTATTTTATATATATTATTAAATATAATCGGTTTATTTCAAAAGGTTTTTAAAAACTTAGATTAAGAGATATGTATAAGGTTCTACTAAAAAGACATTTTTATTTAGTAGTTATAATTTATTTAATATATATATATACTTCTAAAGCTATAACTGTAAAAGAAATACTTATATTTAAAAGATAGTAGAGCTATACTAACTATAAATACTTTTCTAACTTATTAGTCCAAACTATTTCTTTCTTTAGACTTTATTAATAATTCTAGACAAATATAGAATAATTACAATATAATAGCTTATATTAATAAGTAAAAGAAATAGTCTAATAAATTAAGATAAAGATACTAGTTAGTATATATTACAAAGCTATATCTAAATAACAGGAAAGATACATTATACTTTCTAATAGAAATATAAGTATCAATAATATATATATCTACTTTTATATATAAGTATAGAAAGAATAAAACTTTTGTTTTAAAGATTTATAAGATATTTATTAAGACGCTTTCTAAGATTAAAAAGAAATATACTTTAGTATAATAGAACGAGAAGTACTATAATTATATATAAACTATTTTATTGATAAAGGAATATGTTTCTCTATAGAAACAAACTATAGAAGAGAAGTTAGTAGAGGTATTGAATCAAGATATACTAATCTAATAAATAGACGAAAATATCGAATTAAACTAGAAGGACTACTATTATTTAAAATAAGAAATTGAGAAGATTTAAGAATAAATTAAAGAACTTTTAAAGGTTAGAAGGTCTATATTTATTATAGAATAATAATTTTAAGTACTAGATAGCTTAAAAGTAGGAAAGATTCTAATTTGAATAATACTATTAATATTAACTATTAGAGATATATTAATATTAAGCCTATTACTAGTTAAACTAAATATGTAGATACTTATACTTATATTATAAAGTTTTATTATAAGGGATATTTCTAATTAGAAAGAATAATAACCAAGATTATAGAAGTCTGTAAAGTTCTATATATATTAAGAAGGAAGCTACTAGATATCCCTTACGTAATACATTATCTTTAACTAATTTTATAAGCAAAGTGATTTATTTTATAATATAATATACTACATAAGTAATAAGTATATAAATAGAGATTATAATATCTTTAAAGATAAGATAAGGATATTTACTACTAAATATATTAGTTATAATATTAGATGGGATCCTATAGGAAAGGTATTTAATAATACATTAATTAGATACATATATATATGTTATAAGATATTAGTCATACTAATTTAAGCTAACTTCTTGATTATTGAAATAGTTATGATAATTGAAAATAAGTTTAAACCCCTATAGATTATTATAACTACTATAGAAAATAGATAAATATAAAACTTAAAGTATTTACTAGAGATTACAATTATACTAATATCATTAGAATATTTAAAGTAATAATAACTAGATTTAACTTATTGAAATATCTATATTAAAACCTTGAAAACTTAAAAGAAAAGGTTAATAAAAGGAATATATAATTATATATTACATATAGAATATCATTAATATCTTCTATGATATTATTAATAAGGTAAAGCTAGCTATTAATAAGTTATATTAATAAATTATAGAGATTCTTAGAAGTTAATAATGAAGGTTTAAATAAAAGAAGAAGTATATAATAAATGATAATTAATTTCCAGCCAATGATATATATAAAAGTTGAGAATATAGCTAATACTTTAACTATTAGTCATTATATTAACTTCTATATTGAATACATAATAGTAATACTTTAAAGCCACTTCATAAGAAACCTTAAAGTAGAAATACATATAGTAAATACTCAGTATACTTAAAATTAGTAATAGAATCCTAATTAATAAAATATACTACTAAGGAATATAGAATAATAATACTATACTTTAAGAAGATATTTATTATTGATACAGAATTAGTAGTAGAAATTACTATATATTTTGATAATGTTATACCAATAGAAATAACTATAAAAGTCTTATATAATAATATAAATAGAATATTAAAGAAGACTTTATAGTAATCTATTCTATCACTATAGATAGTAAAATGAGAATAGTTAATCTGAAGAAGTTTATAGAGATTATTTAAAACTATGCTTATTACTATTTTATAATATCAATTAAACTAGAAATTCTTCTAACTTTATAATCTTCTACAATTATATTTAAAAATATCCTCTTAGATATAGAAATAAGTAGACTATTTATAAGAAGTATATAATGAAAAGAGGTTTTCTGAAAAGTTATACTTAGCATTTACTTTAATAAGACTATTTTAAATATAAATATAAGATTTAGAAACAGATAAAGCTTTATAAGTTTTAATTTAATTCAAATTCCTATACTTTTTAGAAATATCACTTTAGTACTTTATTAATAGTTATTCTATTTCTTCATAGTTTCCTTAATATAGATTAACTCTATATCTATTTTAATAATTTTAATAATAAATTTAAATAAGAAAAAGTATTTTTACTTATAGAAAGATATAATAAGTATTTATAGTTCTTAGTTTAAAAGGATCTTTATAATACAATCATTAGCTTCCTTATAAGAATAGAAATATAATGGTTTTCTAAGATATTTCGCTATTTTAATATCTAAAGATTAAATAATATTCTAAAAGAATAAGTTAAATAATAATTATTAATAAGATTAAAGAAATTATAAATAACTACTCTAAATATTAGATACATAGTAAGGTATTATATTAGTTAAAGCTTAGTTTTAAAAGTAACTATAAGTTTAATATAAAGATTATTATCAATATTATACATCTCAATGATAATAAACTAATATTATTCATAGTTAATATTTTAATAGTATTTATAAGTATAAGATTTAAAACGAACATTTCTATAAGATATATTTACATATATTAGAAGTATATTCAATTAATATATATTAATATCTCTCAAATAGAATTATTGTTAATATAAGATATAGCTTTATAATTTAAAACTTTAAAAAAAAGCTAATAGTATGAGTAGTAAAGTAAAGAGTATACTAATTGAAAGTTTTAATGACATTAATAAGGTTAACCAAAACTATACCCCCTTATAGAAAACCTAGAAGATTATATATAATAAAGTATTACAAATCCGAAAAGAGGAAGTATTCTAAAGTATAGTTAAAGTATTTCATAATACTAATAGTTCTAATAGTCTTATATTAACTTTCCTTATCTTTAAAGTATATCGATATTTTACTATGTTATTATTACTATTTCTAGATATAATAAAGTATATAGTAATAATCTAAAAGGTAAAAGAAGAAGTATATAAGATCTTTATAGAATATTAGATTTTGAATATTCTAAGTATATATAATAGTCTTTTTACTATATCTATCTATTAGTTCTTACTATAGTTAGATATATATAGCTACTAAAAATATTAGGGTTAGACTAGACTTTTTAAACTTGTCTTAATTAATAGTAAGATATATATTATAAGAATAGACAATAAACCTAATACTTTCTAAATAGAAATTATATTATAGTACCAGTCTTAAGTTAAAGAAAGTAATAATTAGAACCCTTGTAATAACAAAGCTAAAAAAGAAATTCTAATAAAAAAGAAATTTATCATAATAATACTTCAAAGAAGCTGAGATAATCAAAACAACTATATAGAAATAATATCTTTATTTTAAAACCTAAGTTCTCTAATACTATATATTACAATATCTACTTTATAGAACAAATAGAAATACTAATTAAGAATATTAATTATTACTAATATAACCTTATTAAAACATTAAATAAACCTTATAAAGAATTATATATTAAAGAATAGGAAACCCTATTAGTAAAAGGAATACTACATCTCAAATACTTTAATATTTATAAATATAGGTAAATAAGGATCTTTAGCCTCAGGTTTATAAAGAAGATTAAAAGTATTAATAATATATTATATAAGAAGTTATAACTAGTTATTCGGAGATTTAATAATTAGGAGAAAACTAATATTCTTATATAATTACTAATAATATAATACGTTAACTATTACTTTATACTAATACTATTAGTAATATTATAATATAATATTCCTATAGAATTCTACTTCTATAATATTACTCAAATATATATATATAAATAGAAATAAAGCTAAACTACTTTATATTAATAAACTATTTCCTAGCCTATAGTAAGTATATTTAGAAAGTATTATGAGTATTATTATCTAACTATTATATAGTTTTAAAAAGTCAAATATATATTAATATGTAATATATAGTAATTATTATAAGAATAGGCTAAAAATAGAGATTTTATTATATCACTTATACTTTATAATCTTTAGGCTAGATAACCTATACTTTAGTGTGGTAAATATATAAATGGATAATACTTTTAATTTCTACTTATTTTAGTTAAATAACAAAGAAAGGGAAAGATTCTAATAAATAAAGTTTATAGTGAAACTAAAGTTAATACTCATAAATAATACGCTTCTTATTTTTAATAGAAGTATAATAAATTTTTAAAGTAGTAGTAATATAATTCCTATTTAAAAAAGCTAAGATAAGAAGGTTAGACTATTAATTATATATTTAGTAAGATATAGTAAGTATATATTAAATAATAGATATAAGGGATATATATAGTTTCTATATGCTAATTAGAAACATATTTCTAATTCTCTATTATAGTTTAATATAAAGATTTAATAGAAGAAGATATTAAGAGACTTAATAAATACTTTATATAGTAGATAAATAATTAAGAATAAGGTTTAATATTTAGTTGTCTTAATATTAGAAAGACAAGGTTTTATATTTTTATTAATAAATCCTTTACTGATAATAGAAATATAATATTTCAGTTAAAATCTACTATTATTTTAGAAATGGAGGAAAACAATCAAAGTCTTAATATTCGTAAGTTTAAAAGTAGTTTTATCTACTTTTTAAAAAGTAACAAATAGTTATATAAAATAAACTAGTTTCTAAGGTTTATCATATAACTATAGAAGTTAATGTAAAGTATATAATTTCTACTACTCTTAAATAAATAACTAAATATTTAAAGCTATTAATAATACTAATAGTAATTTATATTAATTCATATTCTTCATGAATAGTTTATTAAACTAGATATTATATAAAAGAAATACTTTATACTTAATATTATAGTATTCTAATCATTATATAAATAAAGAGAGATTCTTAAGATCTATTAAATTAATAATAAAGATAGTTCTATAAATAGTATATCTAAAAGATGTAATAATTAAATTCTAGAGGGATTTATAATAATAAATAAAGTAATAATATAGATAGAGGTATAGGTTATAAGAGGTACTAATAAAAATAGGAAAAAGAGATAAAGGTAAAAGAAAGGTATATAAAATAATAAGAAAAGGATAATAGAAAGAAAGAAAGGTATATTATAGTAAGAACTTAAAATACTTTATATAATATTAAATAAGAAGTATATACTATAGAGAAATGCTTTTTATAGTATTTTTAAGTTTTTTAATATAACTAAAAAGATTTATATAACTAGAAGTAATTTTATACTACTTTTATATTTTATACTATTTTTGCGTTTTACGTTACTTTTACGTTTAATATTAGTTTTAGTATTCAACACGTTTTAGTTATAAAGAGAGTATTATGAGTACTAAGTTAAATATAATTTCAAAATAGTTAAAGTTGTACTAATAAGTAACTAAATCGTCGACTTATTTTTTAAACTAATAAGAGTAAAGGGATTATTATATAGATTTATCCCTATAGCATATAGCATATATATATATATATACTTTAACCTAAATATAGATATTACGAATAGAGACTATTAGTTATATACTATTTATATAATCGATCGATTACAATATTTACTAGTTATAAACTAATAGTTGCTTTTAATTATATATACTAAACTTTAATCTAAATAAAACTTTCTCTATATCGATTATTCTTATAAAGTTACCTTTTACTATAGGGTTCAATATTAAAACTAGAGGTTTTATTATCTATAATAATAAGTAGTTTTATTACTATTTTAACTAGTTATAAGTTAGTACTAATAAAAGTACAATTATTAGGTAAAATATAGAAATAAATCTATATATAAAGTAAAGAGTGTAAATGCTATTCCAAGTATAGAGTCAAAGTAACTAAGTAAAATACCTAATTCTTATTAATATTCTATTTTATCCTATTTTTAAGAGATTTAAAAAGATTCTTAACTCTATAATTTTAGCAACTACGTTTAACTATACTTATAAAGCCCTAGCCTTAAGAAGACCGTTTTTATATAAGTTATTACTATAAAGTCTTCTATTAGTATAGAATTAAATATCAAAATTCGAAGTATATTTATTTATAATAACAGGTAGTTTCAAAACAGCTTTAACTAATTATAAGCTAATATCAATATAAGAACTATTATTTAGTAAAATCTATAGTTAGATCCATATAAAAGTAAAGAGCTTAGATATTATTCTAGATATTAAGTAAACGTGATTCAATAAAACTAAGAACTTCTTCTATAATGACCTTATACTCTTATATTCTTATACCTCTATAAATATCATTATATAATTCAAATATCTTAAAACATTCAATCACTACTAATTACAAATATTCTTTTAAAATATTTATTATGATTTTAATTTCTATAACTCTAATATTCCTACTGAACCTTACTTACTTCTAAGGTAAGATATTATACTATTAGTATAAAGATTCTCTACTATTAATATAAGCTAACTTATAATATCTATATAGATATATTAAGACTTAGCCTTTTCTGATTAATAAAAAGCTTTAATATATCAATTAAATATAACTAATACATAAATAATCCTTATATAGATATAAGTATTGCTAATATAACCAAATAGCTTTTAGAATCCCTATAATTAGATTGCTACAATATTCTAAAATATCTCATAATTAGTACTATAGTATGATATTAATGTTAGTATGTTATCTAATTAGCACTTAAGTTCACATTTTATTCATTTCATATAGTAATTTATAGAATAGTTAGAGAATTGTCTTTTGAATATCTATAGACTACTTATTAATTATAATATTTAGAATAGATCTATTGAAATCTAGTCTAATGTATCAATAGCTCTAATTATAATACCTACAACTCGATATTGCTATATTTATTCTATAATTATGTTTGAAAGTAGCTATATTGAATTTAAGAAGAGGTTAGTTTTATTATAAGAATATGGGTATAGAGGATTAATAGATTAAAGACTATATAGCTCTTACATTCTAAAATAGATATTCTATTTTACTCTGTTTCTAAGACAGTTGAAACAAATCCTTAATCCTATAATTTTAATAGTTATTTCTAGCTATACATATATTAAGCTTTAGTCTAAATAAGGCTTTCTCTAATTACCATTATAAAGCCTTCTATTATCATAAGATTAAATATCAAAACTAGAGATATAGTTATCTATGGTTATAAGTAATGATAGTACTATTTAAACTAGTTGTACGTTAGTAGTAGTATGAAAACTATTGTTAAGTCACATTTTTAATCATATCTATATATAAGGTAAAGAGTTTAGAAGTTATTCTAAATAATGAATAAATATAACTTAATAATAAATACAATTATTGTTTTTATAAGTCTAATTAAATATACTTATGATTATGGTTCTAGTCTACATACTTATCTAATTACTAGATAAATCTAATTTTCTTATCGATTTAGATATTAGGAAAGCTGAAAGAAATAACTAATATGGAATCTCCTTATGGTTCTTTCTCGAGGAATTTAAAGATAATATAATAAGTTTCCAAAACGAAAGAATAGAAATTACAAAAGTAAGATAAATAAGTATTAATAGATTATTCAACTTAGAATTAGCTAAGAAATATTAGAGAAATAAGATGTTTAAATATATAAAAGGCTAATATAATAAGTATTTATTAGTAAAGGCTAGGAAATAATAATAATCTTTTAAATCAATTATAAAGATATTCTATAGTATTTCTAAAACCCGGTTAATATAGTAGTTTAATATCTAGCTGGCTTCTACTATTTTATAGTAAGAGCAATAAGTTCGAATCCTATAGTTAGTTAGTATAACTAGTAGTTATAAAACTTTTTATTATATAAATTAAATATCATAACTACTACTAACTATTAGTTCCCACTAATAGCTACTAATAACTAGTGATTATCAATAGTTAACAATAAGGAATAATAGCTAGTTAGTATCAAGTAGTATATAATAACTTATTATAATCCTTTAAAGAGTAATTATAATAGATAGATTGATACTTTCTTTTAATAAGATATTTATCCTATTTATTAGATATTATATCAATCAATTATATTTATTACTTAAGGTTTCTTCTATTTAAATAGTTCTTTAGTATTAGTAGTATCTATATCGTTTATAACGTAAGAGCTAGCTACTAGGTATAGCTTTCTTTAAAGGGTTCCTAAGAGGTATATTACTTTGAATAGATTAGAAACCTTTAATATAACTAAAATAGTATTTCTAAAATCAAGAGATAATTAATAACTTAGATATTCTTAAGTAAATTATTATTAGTTTACTAGGCAAGCTAAGGATTTGATAGAATAAAAAGTAAGTTATACTATCAAAAATTATAATTATTTATAAGTAATATTTGGCAGTATAAGAATAATTTTCTCTGTAGAAAATAGAAAGATATTTTCTCTTTTTATATATATTTAAAAAGGTTTATAGAAAAGGGCTTGGGAAAGGAAGGACAAATAGTAGAAGGTAGGTCTCTATAAATTATAAGACTTTAATTTAGTAGGCTAATTAGTAGTAGCTATGGGAAAGCGTTTATCTTATAATAGCTTGAGGCTACTATATTATATAACCTATAATTAGATAATAATCTAAGCCTCGCTATTCTGGGTCTATATATAGGCTTTAGGGTATATCTCTATAACTATTCCCACCTTTATAGGCTTTAGGCCTTAAAGTTTATAATTACTATATAGGTATATTTTGAAAATAGCTTTACTAGCTAATTAGTCTACATTTAGCAGTTTTAAATAATAGTTAAAATAAAGGAATAATAGTTAATATATAAGAAAACCGTTTTAAATAAAACTTAAAATATCCAACTTTCTTCTATAGCAAATTAGATTATAGGATATCTAATAGGAGATTAGACTTATTAGGATAAATTATTCTTTAAGAAAAGCTAAAGCGTCTAACTTTATCCTATTATATTAGAAACTCTTAAAGCTTTTCTAATTATAAGGTATAAGTATATATACTAATACTATTAATTATATATAGTATTAACTCTTAAGGTCTCCTAAAGATATTCTTAGTATATTTTTAGTAATGCTTTAAATATGGTATATATACTAATTTCTCTAAGTTGATTGCAGTAATAACTTTCTAGGTCAGATTACCTCCTAATATACCTTTGGTAATATACTTCTAGCGATATGTCTAAAGCAGTAGAATTATCTATTTAAGCGGTCTTATGGATTATCCTCTTATACACCTTTAGCGGCAATATGTTAGAATAGTAAAACATTATATACTAGACTTTTCAACTATACTTAATATAATACTTATAATAATAAAGCGTAGCTATAATATAGTCTAATTTACTATATATTTTCTATAAGACCTCAAGGTATAGTTACTTTAGGTCTTTTTCTAGAGTAGTAGCTTATCTATAGATATTAAGTCTTAAGTTTTTAGTAATATCATAGTTAGTAGCCTTCTCTTCTATACTACTAAGACCTTTCTTATAAAGCTATAATATCTCCTAAAATACTTAGCTGTTAAAGCTAAAGTCCTAGATTTTAATTATTAAATTTCTAATATTATAGATACTTCTCTTTCTATAATCTAGCTTTAAAGTAATAGAAGAAAAGAAAAATATAAGATTCTAAAATTTCTATAGCAATCTCTAGGGTTTAAGAATTACTAATGATTAAGTATAAAGCTTTAGTAGAGATATAGGGCCGTTATACCAGTATATACATAAAATATATTATAAAGATATAATTCCTATAGGGTAGAGTTAGTCAATAGGTAGCAAATAAGTACTATAAAATGAGCTTATATAAACTCTAGTAATAATATATAGTAGGAGTAATACTACGAGGTCTATAGGCTATATAATAAGTTTAATATAGCCTACTCAACTTTATTTATATAGCTTAGAGGCTTCTAGCTACAAAATATAACAATCTTAGATTACTATTAGTCAACTCTCAATTTTACATACAAAGGTACTTTTATAAAAGAGGCTATAGAGATAATTGGGGAGTTTTGAGTAGTTTTTATAATTAGAGGTAATTGTCAAAGCTTCTGAGGCTACTAATAATCCTAGGCTTGCTACTAGGTTTACTAATAGTTTAGCACTAAATAGCTATACTAATACAATCTCTACAAAAGAAGGCTATTACTAAAGAAGGTATATGAATATTACTATAGAAATCTTATTTCTTTTAATAGCTATTAATACTATAATATAAGCTACTGAATTATTTAACTTACTAGCAGCTACTTGAGATTTATAGGGTAAATATGTCGCTATATATTTACTAGTAGTTAATATTGTTATAGATACCATATCTTTAAATGTAGTAAGTTTTGATATAGCTACTAAGCCTTTAGCTACTATTTATTATAATAAAAGTATTTCTAAACTCCTAGCCTTATTTTTCTAAGATGTAGAAGTTGAAAGATTTTAAAGATTGAAATCTAAAGGTCTAGTAAAGAAAGAATAAATAATAAAAAGTAAGCTTCTATAGATTATAGGACTTTAACTCAATACGCTAATTAGTACTAGTTATAAGAAAGCGTTTATCTTATAATAATCTCAGGCTACTATATTATATAATCTATAATCTATATAATAACCCAATTCGAGGTATCTTAGTTCTCTATATAGGCTATAGCGTATATTCTCATTATATTCTCTTAGGAATCTGAGTAACTTCCTAGGAATTAGATATAAATAATATCTGGGAAGTCTGAGCGATTCCCTGGCTTGTTTCTTAGAAGTATTATAGAGAAAGTAAGATAATTCCTTAAATTATAATTTCTTTAATTAAGGTTTATATTAGAAACAGCCTAGATATTTTACTAATGAAAGCTTCTTAGGTTATTGAGTTGGTTGTTCTAAAATATTATATTTCCTTTGCGATTAAGACTTCTGAGATATTATATATAATAACTATTAACATAGATAGATAGGTAGGTAGATCGACAGTTAAGTTATTATTATAGATAAGTGTAATATTAAGAGAAATGTAATTTGATAAAAGTAGTTTTCTTAATAGAGAGGTTTGAATAGAATATTCTGAATAATCAAAATTATATAAAAGAAGAAATAGTAATTCAATTAATAGTATAAATAATTGGTTCTAAGCATTATTTATAGAAATATTGAGGTTTTTATATAGAAGGTTTATTTCAGAATTCTAGCTATAGCTATAGTACTACTAGAATCATAACTAAAGTATATAGACTACTATAGCTATAGTATACAAAGTACTATGATTATAGTTAATGTGACTTAGTATAATATATAGGCTATAGTAACTATAGTATGTAATATATTATGAATATAATAGATTTAGGTTAGAATATAGGATATTCTATAGTATTTAGTATAGTATAGCTATAATAAATAAGCTATTATAACTATGATATATGCGTTATTATAGCTATAATATATAAGGCACTAGAATTATAGTATCTATAGCTTAGACTACTTCTAGTATCGTATAAAACAAAACGTCTTTATGTATTTATTTATTTTATTTAAAGACTACTAAAAGTAAAAAGATAAGATTAATATATATTTATATCACGACTCTTAAATAACTTATTTATAGAGAAGTGACATAAAACTCTCTATTACTTCTATTAGAACAATGAAAATAAAGATTCTTTAGATATGAAAATAAATCTAATGTTTTTCCATACAATATGTTTCAATAATATATAACTTACTTTTATAAAGGCTAATAGAGATTTAATAATTACTAAACAAAAGGAGAAATAGAGTTATAGAACCTAAAACCTTTCAAAATTAAAAATGAAAACTCTTCAAGATATCTATTCTTGAAATTACATAAGATTCGCTTACATTTTACTAAGCCTAAAGACTTAATCTAGAAATCTACTATATTACTTTCTATATTTAAATAATAAAGGGAAGTAATTTTATTTCTAATGAAATCTCTTATAAAATAATATTTTATAGCTCTATATTTTACTTTTTTGTAAAACTCAGGATTCTCGGCTAACTCTTTTACTATTAAATTGTTTATAAGAATCTTAGGTTTTCTTATTTTAAATATATATCATTATTACTATAATATGAATAAGTTACTTCTTTATAGATATCTAATAAAGCTGTATCTTCAACTGGATAAATAAATAAACCTATTATTTCTTAGTTTATAATAGAATAATTTACATTTTTACTATTTCTTCTAAACTAGTAAATATAAGAAGAAGTAAATTGTCTATTACTTAAACCTCTTAGTTAATCTAAGTAGACTTATCTTATAATATTTTAAATAATGAAATATATATTTATAATTATAAATAAATCTATAGGAGGAGCTAGCAGCTCGCTTTCAACTATAACTATCAGTAGACATATTATCCCCTAAAGTATAGCTTTAGCCCTCCTACCCCCTTATTAACTATTATGTCTAGCTTCTAATTAATCTAGAGCTAAATTCCTTATAGCTATAGCTAGTATACTTACTTTATATTAACTCTTTTACGAATGATAAATAACTAATAACTCCTTCTATAATAACCTCACGCCTTTATACCTTGATACTTTTATCGCTATATATAATTCGAATATCTTAAGATATTTAACTACTAGTAACTATACTCTATTTAAATACTTATTATAACTTTAATATTTATAATCTTAATATTTTTACTAAGTCCTACCTACCCTCAAGATAAAACTGTATACTATCAATATCAAGGTTCTCTACTATTAATATAAGTTAACTTATAATATCTGTATAAGTATAATAGAATTCAGGTTATTCGTATTACTAAATAATCTTAATATATTAATTAAATATAGTTGATATATAAATAATACTTATATAGATACAAATACTCTTAGTATAACTATAAAGTTTTCAAAGGTTTTATGATAATATTGTTGTAATACTTTAAAGTGTTTAGTAATTAATATTATGGTAATATATTAATTTTAAAGTATTATCTAATTACTATTTAATCGTTAATATTATTAGCTTAATATAATAAGTTATAAGTTAGTTAGATAATATTCTTTTAAATATGTATAGGCTACTTATTTATTATAATATTTAAAATACCTTTATTGATGTTTATCCTAATAAAGTAATAGTTTTAATTATAACAATTATACTTAGATATCTCTATACTCTTTTAATAATACTCTTTTTATAAATAGCTATCTAGATTTCAAAGAGATTTTAGTTCTATTATAAAAAGTATAGAAAGATATAAGATTATAGAATGCTTAGTTCTTAGTATTCTATTTTATTCTATTTCTAAGAGGTTTATAAAAGTTCTCAACCTTACAATTTTAATAGTTATCTTTAGTTATATACATTAAACTTTGATTTAAATAAAGTTTTCTCTAATTATAATTATTAGGTCTTCTATTACTATAGGGCTAAATATTAGAACTAGGGGTATAATTATCTATAATAATAAGTAATTTCATTACCGTTTAACTAGTTATAAGTTAGTGTTAGTATAAATACTATCATTAAGTAAAGTTTATAGTTAAATCTATATATAGAATAAAGAGTTTAAATACTATTATAAGTATAAAGCAAAAGTAACCAAGTAGATTGATCTATATTTTATATTTTATCCAAATAACTCTATATATAATTAAAAGCTAAGATATGATATTTGTCTAATATTCAAATACATTTAGAATAAACTATAACTATAAAAGTAACATTAAGCCTTTTTAAAGCTAAATTCAATTAAGGTCTATGTTTTATTAATGTTTTAAAATACTAGATTCTAGAGATCTTTCTTTATTCTTAAGTGATTTGAGTTATTGTAATATTCTATTAATATATAACTGAGTTAGTAATTACTCTATAATAAGAAGCCTTTCACTTCGCATAAAACACATTCAGTATTTAGCTAGAACTAATATTCCAACCTACCCCCTACTAACTACTACAGTTATAATTACTTGAAATCGTCATATATTATATAATAATATTATATTAATAGTATATAATAGTATAACATTTCTAGCTTCAGATCATCTTAGCCTCCCTAAATATTAGCTAATAGTTATAATAGATTTCAATATATATACTTTTTTAGAAAGAAGTGGTATTTAATAATCTTTTTCTAATATATATTTAAAATACTTAGAATTATTGCTATATACCTTACTTTTAGATATTAGATTGGTTTTTACTTTTTAAATCTTATACTTCTTACTTATACTAATAGTCTTATGTGTTAGTAATATTTTAAAATTAAACTTAATTATAGCTATCTTAAGATAGCTTAAGAGAATAGTAAAGTTTTTTTTATATAATACTAACTTTAAGTCTTTGGCTTCATATAGAGAATATTTAGCTCCTAGCTAGGACCTATACTCCAACCTACCCTATACTCATAGCTATAGCTATAGTTACTTTAGGTTTTTAAATCGCAATAAGATTATACTAATAGTATATAAGTCCTAGCGCGATATATTTAACCTTAAGTTATACTTTCCCTACTATTAGCTAATGATAACTTCTATAATAGACCTCGATATATATATTTTTTCAGATACCTAATAGGCTACCTCTAAGATGTATTCAAAATATTTAGAGTTATTTTTAAACACCTTACTTTTAGGCGCTAGATTCTTCTTTATTACTTTAATTGTTTTTTCAGTTCTACTAATAGCTTTATCTTCTAATAATATATTAAGATTAAATATAATTATAGTTATTTTTAAAAAGCTAAAGAGGGTAATAAAGTCACTTTTATATAAAACTAGCCCTTTTAGGTTTTTATAAAAATAGTTATAATTCTTATAGTTATTAATAATTTTTATAAGGTTGATATTTATATTGAAATTATAAGAATTAAGTATAGTAATAGATAGTAGTTAGGAGTAATCTGTAGGTAGTTCTTATTATTATTATTATTATTAGTATTATTATAAGATAGTTAGCTAGTCTTCTATTGCTCTCTTTTATATCTATAGCCAGTATTATCGAGGTACGCTAGTAGTATTATACTTAGTTGGTATGAGTTAATATTATAAGTACTACTATAGTAAGTTTAATATTTCGAAGCTACTATTATACAGACTGTTATAAAACTTATACTAGTAAGTTTATATATTTAGTTATTATTCTATTACCTATTAGCCCTTATATATATGTTTCTAGGTTAAGACTAGGTCTAAACTAGTAGCTATACTACTAGGTTCTTTTAACTATATTTGCCTATAGAGATATATATAAGCTATAGTATATAACTAGGTATTTTCCTGTTATAGAAATTATTTACTAGGTGTTGTATAAAACTACCTATTAAGTAGGGAGGCTAAATACATAGAACTCTATATAATACTAACTTATTTAAACTTTTAATAAAATAGTTATAGTCTTTAAAGTTATCAATAGTTCTTATAAGATTGATATTTGCATTGAAGTCATAAGGGTTAAGTATAGTAATAAATAATAACTAGGAATATTCTTATGATTATTATTATTATTATCAATAGTAGTATTATTACAAATAGCTATTGATTTATATTCTAAGGATAAAGAGAGAGTTAGTCTATAGCAATCTATTACTCTCTTTTATCTATAAGATTAGTATTACTAAAATATAATAGTAGTATTATTACTAGTTAGTATAAATCAATACTATAAGTACTACTATAATACGTTTAATACTTCCAAGCTACTATCAATATATTAAGTTATATCTCATTATAGAAACTATTATATAGCTCATACTAAATTGTAAATTAGAATTAAATTTAAACTAAATGCTATACTACTAAGTCCCTTTTATTATATTTACTTATAGAGATATATATAAGCTATAGTATACTAGTAGGCTTTTTTCTCTATTATAGAGACTTTAGATTAAGTATTATATAAGACTACCTACTAAATAGGAGGCTAAATATATAACATATTATTACTTCATAATAGTCATAAGTACTATTAATCTAAATAGAAATAAAGACTTAATATTTATTAATATTAAAAGTAATATATATAATTTATCCATCCAGTATTATATTTATGTAGTCTGATCTATTATTGAAACATTATTACTAATAATTATATAAATATGCTCTCTAAAGAGCTTCTTCTAAGAAGCTAGAACCTTTGTTCATTCTTCATAGGTTTCTATGTAATTCTCGAGTCTCAATATTAATATTATGAGTTACTAATACGTAAGTAAAATATAGGTTATATTTAATAGTAAAGTAAGTCTTTATATTATAACATATATAAGCATTGACCTATGTATATATATATATATATATATATATATATAGAATATACCTATTTAGTCTTAGATATTTCTATGCTAATAGTAGACTAAAGACTACTAGTTATAATAGCCTAGTCAGTTAACTTGTGATTGTAAGGAGAAATAGTATTATAGTAATATTATATTAATATTAGAATAACTTCGAATATTCTTATATTTATTATCTATATATTTCCTTTCTGATTCAGTATTAGCTCTAACTGAAATTACAGTTATAATTAGCTATAATTTCTATAACTTCTACTAGTAATCTTAAGGTTAATTATAATTATGTAATAGTATTAGACTATAGTATAATAGTATATTTAACTTACATTATAGCTAATAACTAATAATTAGATATAATAAGAGAAAAGTAGTTCGAAATGGTTTAGCTAGATATGCTGTATTTAGAAATCTTGCTATATTTATTCAACAGTTGATTTGAATTTCATAGAAATATTGGTAAAGATCTATTTAGACTTCTACTAGAAGTAATAGATCTTCTCAAAAGTGTAAATATTATAATAAAAACTGTTATACTATTTGTTGAAATACTAGAGAAATATATTAATACTATAATGATATCAGAGCTTCTTGAATTACATAAATATTACTAACTTATATTCAAACTTTAACTAATAGGCTAGTCTATACAAACTACTAGAAGCTTTCTAGTTTCTTGATTGAAATTTAATTAATCTCTAATTTATACTCTATAATTATTTATTTTATAATAAAGTTCTCACTTAATATAATAGTTTAATATCTAGCTATCTTTTACCGTTTTGTAGTAAGAGTAGTATGTTTAAATCTTACAATAAGCAAATACAACTAGTAATTACAGACTTTCCAGTTATTTAACTAAGTATAATTATTACTATTAGCTATGAGTTCTTACTAATAGCTATTTATAGCTTGTAACTATTAATACCTAGTAATAAATACTAATAGCTAGCTAGTATCTAATCTTACATAATAGTTTATTATAATTTTATCATGAATACTTATAATAGATCTAGGTATATGTATACCTTCTATTTATTACCTATTATATTAAACTAACTATATTTACTACTTAAAGTTTCTTCCATCTAAATAGTTTCTTAATACTAATAGTATTTATGGGGTTTATGAGGTAAGAGCTAACTATTGGGTATAGTTTCCTTTTAAAGGTTTCTGAGAGATATGTAACTTTAAATAGATGAAAGACTTTTAATATAAGTAACATTATATAAAAAAGTAGAAAACACTATTCTTAAAAGTTAAACTGATAGGAAATAGCCTATTTGTCATATTTAATATCTATATTATATATAGAATTACTTTATAATTCTATTTTGTGAAATAAAATCTTTCTATAAGAATTAGGTTTTAGCTTCTATTAATTTAGTCCGCTCTTAGTCTACTAAAATCTGTATTTCAAATTCTAAACTATTAATATTTATTTCTATCTTTTATTATCTTTTACTTTGCTTCTTTAGTCCATTTATTTCTATCAGGTTAAATATAGTTATGAAATAGCTAGAACTATAGTAATAAGTAATATACTAGAGGTACTGAAAGTTTTTGATCTATTTAAAGTTGTATAACTGTCGGGACTTTTTAAAAGAAACTATATATAGCAGTTAGTCTTTACTTTATTTATACTATAAATAATACTAAATTTGAAGAACTATTTGAATAGAAGGAACCTTAGGTAGTAATAAGATAGTTTGTTAATATGATAGCTAAGAAATAGAATAAATATATAAGCCTATATCTATCGTTATAGTACTTTTTAAGGATTTTAGTTAGTTATATAATACTAGTACTAGCTAGCTAGTAATACTTATTACTAGCATTACTAGCTATTAATATTCAATAGCTATTAGTAGCTATTAGAAAAAGCTAATAGCTAGTAGTAGTTATTATACTTAATTTATATAACTAGAAAGAATCCTAATTATACTTACCCACTACAGAATTCGAACCTACCATCCTTACTATAAACGGTAAAGGCTAGCTAGAAATTAAATTACTATATTAAGTAGGAATAGTAATAAGTAATAGAATAGTTAACCTACTTATTCAGACTAATAGAAATAGAGAGATTATTATATAGATTTATCTCTATAATTATAATATTAACTAGTTATAAACTAATACTAAGTAGTAGTATATTACTACTACTCGTATTACTCACTATTACTAAACTATAGATTACCAGGAAATAATCTAAGAAAACGAAATTATAATATTTCTTTACAAATTCTCTAGAGACTTATATAATAAAAATAAATAATTTAAAATTATAATAATTGTATAATATTTTAAGATACTAATATAACTTCTAGAAACCTATATAGTAATAATAGGAAAAGAAGGCAAACTCGTAATAATTTATTAACTGGGTATTATTTATATCTATTATATCATCAACTAATAACCTAGGTTTCTATTAACGTATTGGAATAAGAATAGGGTATTAAATATAATAAGATTAACTTAAATAAGAGAGAGAGATCTATAATAAACCACTATTATTTACTACTATCCCCTAATATCTTATATATCTTTAATCAGTAGAGAGATAATAAGAAATTAACTTAATAACTATAACACTATAATACACTTTCCCCTTATTAAATAACTGAAGAAACTGGAGACTATATTAATTTTGATATTAAGCTCTAGTAATCAAGTAAATCCTAAATATACTATAGTAAAAAAGAAAGAAACTTTAAAAAGAAACCTTATTTTATTAAGTAAAAAGATCCTAAGAAATAATGTAGAACGCCTAGGAACATAAAAAAGAACAAATACCCCTATAATGCTTTTCTTTTATATAATGTATATCTATAGTAAACCTTTTATAAGAATATGTAGAGAACTACTAGGTTTATGATACTGTAATGAATAATACTTAAACTAAGAATGATAGAAAACTATTATTTCCTATTCTAATTCCCAAGTATTCTTTAGGTATTGAACTATAAATTACTAATATAGAAGATTAACTAATATTACTTCCTCATAATACGAGAAGTATTAAATAGATATCTAAATACCTTAGTACTAAGTCGAATTTAGCTATTTTATATTTCAGAAATTTGAATAAGAAAATATTTATTAGCTAATAACAAAGCTAGAAATAAGAGAAAGAATGATAACTATTAGAAATGATATAAGGAATAAGTCATATATATTACTTAAATAAATTGAATATTACTATTTACTTAATATATATAATAGCTTTGACCTTTAGGTTTACTGTCTATAAAATACTCAAAAGTAATACTACTTTATATATTAGTAGATATATATAATAATAGCTTATAGTACTTACTTTTTAACCTCTTTTTATATCTTTTTATTACTAATAGTATATTTATTGAACTATAGTTGAATAATTTGGATTAGTAATTATATTAACTTTAACTTTATTCTCAATAGGCTAAATTATACTATTTATTTGTTATATTATTAAATATGAGAACTATACTAAAATATGTTTTAAAGAAGTTTTAAGAATTTGGGTAAGAAAGTATATATAAAGGTCTATTAAAATAAAGTCTTTACCCAATAGTTATAAGGTATCAAATACGTATATATATTCCTAAGCTTGTAATCTTGAAACAAATAAATATAATTAAAATATAGTAAAATATACTAATCATAGATATTCTCATATTTTATTATTCTAAATTATGCTTTCTTCCCTAAACCCTATTAATAGTCCTAGCGAGGTATAAAGTAGTTATAATGATATAATAGTCTATACTCATAAATATGAAATAGTTAATTAAACTAAATGCTCAGATAATTATACTTATACTATAAAGCTTTATTATAACAAATAGCTCTGATTAGAAAGAATAATAGCTAGGATTATAGAACCCCTCAAGTTCTATATATAACTTAAGAGAAACTACTAGATATACTTAAAATAGTACATTATCTTTAACTAATTCTGTACGAAACCTAAAATATTATTTGCTAATATATATTTAATAAATGGTAAATATATAAATAAACCTTTCTAATATTTTTAAAGACATAATATAGAATTTTGTTATTGAACATATTAGCTATAATATTAGATACAACTCTATTTAGAGATTATTTGATAATATATTAATTAATGCCAATATATATATATATATATACAATACAATACGAATTATACTAATTTTAAATAACTTCTTAATTACTTAGATAATTAGTATAATTAGAAATAAATTCAAGATACTTATAACTTATTGAAACTAATATAGGAAATAGAAACTATATAAGTTTTCAAATTTATACTAAGAACTATAGTTATACTAATATAGTTCAAGTATTTAAAGTAATAATAACTAGGATTAACTTACTTAGATATACTCATTCAGACTTTCAAGATCTATAAGAAAGGATTAATAAAAGAATATATATAAATACATAGTAAATATATAATATAATTAGTATTCTCTATAGGATTATTAGTAAAATAAAACTAATTATTAATAAAGTATATAAAGAAATTATAAAGATCCTTAGAAGTTAATAATAATAATTTAAACAAAAGAATAACCATATTGTGAATTACAATCAATCTCTTACTAACTATGTGTATAATAACTATACGTACAACTAAAACTTTAACTACTGGTAATTATATTAATTACTATATTAATAGAATAACAACTATATATAAAGACTAACTCATAAGAAACCTTACAGTATATATATATAGAATAATACTAAGTATATTCAAAACTAGTAATAGAATACTAGTTAATAAAATATACTACTAAGAAGTATGGAGTAGTAGTATTATAACTGAAGAACGTATTTATTATGAATAAAGATTTAGTAATAGAAATTGCTATTTATCTTAAGAAAACTATATTACTAAGAATAACTATAGAAATATTATAAAATAATATAAGTAAAATATAAGAAGAACACTTTATAGTAATCTCCTTTATAACTATAGATAGTAAAGTTAAAATAATTAATCCTAAGGAATATATAGAAATTCTCTATAACTATACCTATTACTATTCTATAGTACTAGTTAAACTAGGAATCTTCCTAATCTTAAGGTTTTCTAAAAATTATATTCAAAAGTATCTTCATAAATATAAGAATAAGAAGATTATTTATATGAAATAGATAATAATTAAAAAGCTTTCAGGAAGCTATACTTAATATCTACTTTAATAAAACTACTTTGAAAGTAAGTGTAAAATTTAGAAATAAGAGGATTTTTGTAAGCCTTAGTATAACTTAAATCCTTAAGCTTCTTACAAATATTAACTTTAATATTATATTAATAGCTACTCTATTTTTCCTTAATTTCCCCAAGGTAAATGAATTTTAAATCTGTTCTAATGACTTTAAAAATATAATTTAGTACATAAAGGTATTATTACTTATAGAGAAATATAATCAATACCTATAATTGTTGGTCTAAGAAAACCCTTATAATGAAACTATTGATATTTTTATAAAAGTAGAAATATAGTAATTCTATAAACAATTCAATTATTTTATTGTTTATAAATTAAATGATATTCTTAGTAGAGTAGATTAAATAGTAATTATTCTAAGATTGAAGTAATTATAAAAAACTATTACTAATACTAAATAAATAGTAAAGTTCTATATTAATTTAAATTTGGCTTTTAAGATAACTATAAGTTCAATATAGATATTATTATTAATGTTGTATACTTTAATAGTAATAAGCTTGTCTTATATAGCTAATATTTAATAGTATATATAGCTATAAGGTTCCTAAAGATTATATCTATAGATAGTATATAGTATATACGTAAAGTAGGCTACATTATTGAATATTAACGTTTCTTAAATAGAATTATTATTAATATAAAATAAACTTCTACTACTAAAACCGTTAAATAAAACTAATAATGTAAATGGAAAAATAAGAGATTATATTAATGAAGAATTATATTGGTATTGATAGAACTAAAAGTATTACATTCTTTTATCAAAAGCTTATAAGATTATTTATAATAGCATATTAGAAATATCAAGAAAGAAACATGCTAAAGTATAGTTAAAATACTTAATAGAGCTAACAATTTTAATAGCTTTATATCAATCCCTTTTTTTCATTTCTAGAATATACTTATATTTTAATATATTATTGTTAGATTTACTCTAGTACATAAAGAACTTTTATTTCTATTATTCTAATAGAAGTAATAAAAGGTTCTACGATATATCTAAATGAATAGATCGTACAGAACTTGCTCTATAAATAAATATTAATTTTACTCTTTTACGTCTAGTAATTCTAAAGTAAATAAGGTAAAGATATAGTGGTTTATTTATTTATAGGGTATTAGAAGTAGTTTAAGTTATATATACTATAGTTATAACGCCTTATGCATTATAGCTATAGTAGTTAATTTACTATAGTTATGCTATAGTATGTATTATATTTTGGCTTATATATAATAGTCATAATACTTTATATACTATAGCTATGGTAGCTGATATATTATAATTATAGTGGGAACTCTAGTAGTATAATTAGAATTCTAAAATAAACTTTCTATATAGAAATCTTTATATCTCTATAAGTAATAATTGGAAGTAGTTAATTATACTATTAATTAAATTACTATTTCTCTTTGTCTTTAATTATTATTATTATAAATATCGTAAATAAGCTTTTATATTAATAAAACTCTTCTTATGATATAATATTTCTCCTAATTCTATAATTATATAGAGTTATAATTTAACTATTAATTCACCTACCTCTCTATTTACTCTAATAAATTATGAGTCTAGTTCTTTTTAACCTAAAGACTTTATATTCTGTTTTCTAAAGGATTGCTTGTTTTCTTTATATATAACAATCAAATACTGTAACAAAGTCTATAAAACTCTCTACCTTTTTACTACTTTCATAAAAACTAAATATCTTATTCAAATTACTTTATTCTTATAAAGAATCAATTTGTTTTAATAACTTATTTTAATATTCAAAAGTCTGATTTTTCTACTTATTTCAACTTATTTGAACTTCTTTTAATTCTTTAGATATTTGAGATTTATTCTTAATTAACTATCTTTTGGAATTAATTCTTAAGTTTATTTCTTTTTTAATTTCAAATTATTCCATTAGTAAAAAGATTAATATATATAGAAAGTTGACTCCTTTTATTTTAGATGTTACCTTGATTTTCAATTGATTTTATCAAAAGGTAAAACTTAAGTTTATTTAAAAAGGAAAAGAGAAATATTGCGATTTAAATTTCTAATGTTTAAAATTTATTTCTTAAGTAATACTTTTATTTTAAATAGCGGAATATATCTTTAATTTTTAATCTTTATTCATTTAGAAAATATAGTTCTTTCTCATATCATATATTATAAAACTTCTTTATCTTTTTAGAAAGGCCTCTTATGAATATATATATTAATAATTTATTTTACTTTAATGAAATAAGTAACTTTAGAAAGATTACTATTTCTAAATTCATATAGTCCTAGGTTATAAAAAAGATAATCGTGATTTTCCTACTAAAATACTACCTTTTAGAGTGAATTTCAAGACTAATAACTAAATAAAAATAAGTTTTAAAAACGAAACTAATTATTAAATAGTATATAATTATTAATACTTTCTATCTTTAGAAGATTCTATTAATAATTAGAGTAGATATCTGGAGTTCAAAATAGAGAATTCTATGATTTTGGTTATAGTGGACTTATAGTAGACTTATAGTAGATAAAGGACTTTTTTCAAGGTTATTTTCCACGAAAGCTAGTATTCATGGTTATTATTATGGTTCAAAGTTTTTCATAACTCTATATAGAGTAGATCTACTATTTATCTATTTATATACTAAATTCTAGATAAAAGAGAATGATAGTTATACTATTATGTTTAGTTAGAAATATAGAGATTAGTAGGTTTTTTAGTATGAATTTCAGAATTACCGCTTTTTGGACTCTCTACTATAGGAAGTAGTATTTTTAAAGTCTAGTTTACTTATATTAAACTTTTACTTATTAGTAAAGATATTTTTATAAATATGTTTGAGCTTCTTACTTTTGAAAATAAAGATAAACATAAAAAGGTTTTAAGACATATATAATTATAGTAGAAGGATAGTTTTGTTTTAATTATTAAAGATAATATAGATACTTTTAACTATTTAAATATTCATAAGAATTCTATAAGTCCTTAGAATTTATTAATAAATTCTTAATTGATAAAGGATTTCTTAATATTATGTTAAGTAGTTTGAATGATATGGAAAAGACTTTAACTAAGATTAAGTATCTAATTAATAATCTCTTTTATACTAAGTTATAATTATTTCAATAAGTAGTTATAATATATATCTTGAACAATCTTAGTTCTAATTATAAGATTTTATTATTTCTATAATTTAAAATCTTAGGTTTACTAAAGGGGTTTATACTTCAGATTGTTTACTTTTTTAGATACCTTTGAAAGAAGAAATAATAATTTAATTAATTATATCAAGAGTGCTTAGAAAAGGAAAAGCGTTAGAATTGTTAAAAGATTATATAAGAAATAGAAAGCAATCTTCTATAAAGGTTATAAGAAACATAGTTATACTAAAAAAAGTTATATCTATTTTTACTTAGAAAAAGCTCTAAGTAAATAGAAGAATATTCTAGTTAAAGATAGTAATAAAGATAAGAAACAATATGAAAAACGGAATTTAGAATCTATTAACATTACTTTAATTAGATTGAAGAACAGTAATTAAATAGAAGATATATTATTAGAAAATAAAGAAAGTTCTAAATTTAAAGAATTTATTTCTAAAGATATAAGTATTAATTTATTTTCTGAAGAAGATCATATTTTTAGAAATATAAGAACTATCTAAAGGCTCTTTATAAAAAGATATAATAATAACAATAAAATTCTAAATTCGTTAATAAATTAATAAATTATTAGAAATGCGAAAAGTCTGATTAAGAGAGAAAATTATAAATATAATTATTTTTATTTGGAATATTACTGTTATTATTGATATAGTTAAAGATAAATCTATCTTATTTAAAATAGAATTAATCTTACAAAAGATTCAATAGGAAAGTATCATATGTCTTATAATTGGTAGAATAAGAAATCTAAAGATATTTCTACAAATCGAATCTTTATATTAAAAGACGTTTATTATACTTCAGAATTGGCAATTAATTAAGTATTTTAGAGTAAACTTGGTATTATAGGAAATATATTAGTTTTCTGGAAACAATTTATATTATATAATATAGAAAGGAATTCTTTCTTAAGAGTATAATTCAAGAGAAATAGATATATAAATTTAATATTCTAACTTTATAAAAGAATACTATTCTTTTATTACCATATTATAGAATATTTAGTTTTTATATAACTATTGAAGTTATATTAATATAAAAGCAATAAATAGTTTACCGGATAATATTTTAAATTTATTTTATGAATTGCATAAAATAGATATTCTCTCTATTTGTAAAGCTAATATCGAAGGAAGTTTTATTAATAATATTAACAAGAACAATACAAAGTCAAAATAGAATTTGTAATATTTATATCATATTATTTCAGATTTATATAGATTTATGACTCTTAAAATATATAATAGATTTAATAGATTTATTCTATTTATTAATAAACTAATTAGATTTACTTACGGATTCTTATTACAAATTAAATTAGTTGAAGAAGTTTTAGAAATCTTTCTTAAATTTAAAGTGTTAGTAAATAAAAATAATAATAATAATAATAATAATAATAATAACATCAATAATAAGAGAAAAATAGGGGAATTTAATATCAAGATAAGTAATGAATTTAGTAATAAAAGAATAAAGGATATTTATTCTTATTTCAATATTATTTATAATATTAGACTTCTTTATGTTAATAAATCTAATAACTTAATAGTAAGAATAATAAGAACTATATTTGATAAAATTAGAATTCTAATTGATTATTTAAATCTATCTCATTATTTATGGGGGAATATTTTTTTAACTTCTATATATATATATAATAGAATGCCATATGGTACTATAGATTTCAAGACTTCTTATATAAAGAAAAGACAACAAAGTCTGATATTAATAATATTAAGATATAAGATAATTTCTATTATTTTAAAAATAAAGATTTTAATGTCAGAAAATTAGATATAAGAGCTTATAACGTAATTATCAAAACTTATAGAAATAACACCTATAAAGGTTTAGTATTTCAATAAGAAGAAAGTTATATAGTCTAGAGATATAAAGATCTAAGAAAATACTTTTTATACTTGAGAAAAAGAATTATCTTTATTTATTAATTTAGAAAAGAATTCTGGTAATTATAGAATTAGTGAATTTAATAATAATTCTATTTTAAATCTAGATGATTCAATATCTAGTATTAGTTAAAATAATAATAATGATAGTAATTCTTCAATGAATCCTACTGCTGAAGTTTAAGAAATAACTAGAATAATTCTAGGAGACAGTTTAAATATTGAAATACCTGAAAATAATAAAATATTAAAATTAAATATAGAAAGTAGTAATAATATTTAGGAAAAGTCTAATTTATGTATTAGTTCACTTTCTATATTAGATGAAGTTAAAAAAGAATTATAAAATCTATAAAGAGAGTTCTTTTTTTACTATTTAAAATTATTCTAATTCAAATAGTTACATAAAGTTATATAGAAATACTAATAGAAACAATTAAGCTTTCTATATTTTATTAGTAGATAAGATGAAAGAACTTATTTCTTTTATTTAAATATTCAAATCTCTTAAATGTAGAAACTGGATTTTAGTTATAATAAAAGAAATAGAATGAATAAAATCTATTAGTATTACATACTTAAGGGCTAATAACAGACGGTCAGATACAATATACCTTTTAAACCTCAGCATAGTAGCATAACCTTATACTATAGTTAGTCTATATATATTGCTCTATTTGGAGTATATATAGGTTTAAATATATAGGTTTAATCTTATTATATAGAAGTTCTAAGTGATTCTTAATTCAATTAAGGTTTCTTATATAAATAGTTATATGTAACTATAGTAACCCTTATGGAGGGCTGTTAGTATTATGTACTTAAGGGCTAATAATAGTCAGTTAGATATATTACATTATACCTTTTGAACTTCAATAAAATCTATAAATAATTAGAAAGTTATATTTCTATTTATTATTAATATCTAAGATATTAATATTGTGAGTAAACGTAGATTTATAAGAAAAGCAAATTTTAACTAACGAAACTACATATGAAACTAAATAAATAACTTAAATTCATAATTAATATTTAAATATCAATTATTTAGACATTTCTAATATTACTTATAGGCCCAAAAGCTAGAAATATGCAATAATCCTTTCTATTTCATTAAAATGGTTTTTAATATAATATAATATTACTATAGTATTTATTTTTACTCATATTAAAAACGTTCTGGATATTTATTGACTAATAAGATTATATTTTAATATAAAGAAGAATTCTTTAAAGTTTAATCTGAGTATAAATATAAATACTTATAAAGATAATAAAGACTATACTTTTATTAATTTATCAAATACAGTATTTCATAGTCTAAAGTGAAATCCTCAACTTTAATATAAGTATCTGAAAATACTTTTCAATTAATAAGATTTATTACTTCTCTTTATAATAAAGTAGTTTCTATTTGAAATAAAAGACCTTATATAGCTATTCTAACTTACCCATATAGACAGTATATTACTAACTACTAAAAGTTAAACAACAGCTAATTATATATATAGTTCCTTAAAAAAGAAGATAAAAACTTAGAATTTAAGAATCTTCTACCTTTCTTAGTTATAGTTTGTCTATAGATTAAAAAGAAAAGAATAATTACTGTCAATCGAGATAGATATACTACGAAAACTACTAAAAATATAAAAAGGAAACTATTTATAAATTTAAAACTCCTATAGATAATAACTTCAAGTTATTTCAAAATAAAGAAAAACTTCAAAAGCTAATATTTCAAGGTTTTAGTAAGAAATAAGAATACTATTATATTTAACTCTAAAGATAAAGCTTGATATTACGTTTATAGTAATAGCCTATTTTTAATTTACTTATAGTTTAAATGCAGATTATTTTTCAATTTAATCATATATAAAGTTATTTAAATAATAATAAAGAATATAGAATTATATATAATTATAAAAGTATATCTTCTATGAGGAATATTATAAGATATATTGATTTAAATTAAATAAAAGATCTAAATAATAGAAAATCTACTTCTTCTTATATGTTCTATTTAGAAAGAAATAATAATATTATATATTATTTTATTATATAATAAGAAATAGTAGTTTTATTTATTCAGAAAGTGAGATATATAGCTTTATTAGATATTTATAAAGAAGTAATATTATAAAATACTATAGAAAGCTTAGGATTCTAGTAGAATTTCATAGGGACTTCTTAGT
>QAPG01000203.1:0-45973 GCA_004366825.1 Colletotrichum spinosum | reverse complement strand
GATAAAGCTCTTCTAGATATAGCTAGAAGCTTAATAATTTCAATATAGTATAAAAAGCTTTATACTAAAATAGGGGTATGTTTTAAAACCTATAAAGGGCTCACTCAAGTTCTATACAATACCTTATAACCTTAAATTTATTTAGTAGTTTGATTATTATTAGAGGTCTATTTAGGTTCTTTATAGTATTTAGAAATATATTAATAATATTAAACTATAAAACTTTAAGGTTAAATTATACTATAATTACTATAGTTACTTGAAAAGTTTGGATAGTTAGTATTACTATATATATAGTTTATAGTAGATTAACTAGTTATATATCTCTATATATATAAATCCTCATTTTATATTATTTTAAAAAACTATTTATATCTATCTTATAGGTAAAAACCTACTTAAGAAGAAGAAGCTTTATTTTAGCGTCCTGGCGATTTATTTCTTACTAGGTACCTTTCTCTTTTAGTTTTATAATTTTAGCTTTTGCTATTTTAATAAAAGACTTTTATAGTAGTTCTAGAAGGTTAGTAATATCTTTTTAAATCTTTAGAAATATAATTAGTTAATTAAAATATATTTGAATTTTAGTAGAAAGATTTTTTTTTTAATATTATATTTTGAATAATAAGGAATATAGTCAAGAAGTTGAGACTATTTTTATCTAGCTCCTACTGCTAATTAGGTAAATAGGTATTAGTAAAACTATCTTATTCGTGTTTTATAAGGTATAATATACTACTATTATATTCTTTTAAAAGTATTATATAGTTATTAATATTAATCTCTAGCTTAAGTTGCTATTGTCGTCTACTCTTATATTATTAGCTAGGTTCTTAAGTAGTTGAATCTAATTTTGTTAGTTGAGGTCTAGAGTTATGTTTTAATCTTCTTTAAATTAGCTAAATAGAAGTTTTAAGGTAGTTTCTTCCTTGTTTAGTTAAAGTAGATATTTCTTTTCAATTAGTTAGATTCTCTATTTTAAATATATTATCTAATTTTCTAATTATTAGTATATTTTTTCAAGTTTAATTTTTACTTAAAGTTACTTTATTTAGTTAAAATTAATTAGAAGTCTCAATTGGTCTTATTAGTTTAAATGTTAGTTTAAATACAATTAGACTTCTCTTATTAGTCTTTAAGGCTAACTCTAGGTTTAGCTTAATATTTTAAGCTATTTCTAGTATTAATAGGATAATTAGTAGAAGAAAAAGCTTTCTATTGGGTATTCTTACTATCTTAGAATGTCTAAATACTTTAAGAATAAAGCTATTATACTTTTTAGTAATTAATTTAATTAGTAGTTTTATAATTTCTTTTATAAGTATTTTAAATAAGCCTTATTTTAAGTAAAATTCTATTTTATTAAATTTAATATCTTAGATAATAATAACTTTCTAAAAGATAGAAATCTAGATCTTATAGAAATTATAAGTATTTAGAATTTAACTTATTAAGTATTTAATATATCCTTTTAGTTTAACTTTACATAATCTTCTTAAAATATTTTATTTATAGTATTTCTTAAGTAGCTATACTTAATATCTATAGGTATAAATCTATCCCTAGTAAGATTATAAGTCTTAATAAAGGTTTAGAGTATACTTTAGTATTTATTAATCAAACTACTATTTATATTAAGCTTCTTTGATTATATATAATAATTTCTAATTATTTAACATATTTAGAGATATATTATATAATATAACTATTATTTGAATTAATTCTACTTATAATCTAAATAATAGTCTAATAGTTTCTTATATTTCTATTCTTTAGATAATAAGTTTCTTTCTAATATATTTATTTATTCTAACTAGTTTCTCAATATAAGAAGGAGATAGCTTGAGATTAATTCCTTACTTTATTACCTATTTTTAATAATTGGTTTCTCTATTAATTATTATAATTATTCCTTTAATATCTTATGAAATCTTATAAATTAAAAAGTTTCTTTATTTCCTAATTTATTTTTTAAATGTTATTATTACTTAAGAGATTAAAGTATAGGTTTTATTAAGTAATATAAATATAAAGAGTAGGCTTGAAAATTTATCTTTAATAATAAGTATTTAAGAGTTACCTATATAAGTCTTAGGAAAGTTAAATAGATCTTAGGTAATATAGTAGAATAAATAAACTAATTATAACCTGAAAGTTTATCTAGAGATTACCTATTAAGAATAAGCTTCTATATAATAAGAATAATCTAATTACTTCAATCCTATAATCCTTACCTTTTAAGTATTAAAGATTAGATATTTAAAAGTATTTTCTTTAAGATATCTTATTTAAAGATATTATATATAGGTATTATTAGACTTTATATCTAAAAGAGCTATTTCAGGGTGAAGTTAAGAAAATAGTATATTTCGATATTTTGAAATAATATTCTTATAGAAGTTTTTAATATAGGTAATATTATCTAATATTAAGTCTAATATATTCTTTTTTTAGACTATTGAAAATATTTCTAAATACTTACTTATTTTATCTAACTATAGGGAAGTTAGCTAAGTTGTATTAAATAGTATTTATTCTTTCATTTAACTTAAAAGATTCCTTTTTAAAAAAGTCTATTAAGTTAGTAATATAGACTACTTAAAAATATTAAATACTATACTTACTAAAAGTAAGTAAAATCTTTAAATAGTTAAGAAGATTTTAAAAGGAATTATAGCTAACCTTTTAAGAAGAAAGGGGTTAATATTTATATATATTAAATTAGAAGGGTAATAATTACTATTGTTAGATTTACTATTTAAAAGAGTTATTTTAACTTTTAAGGTATCTAAAAGTGCTTTTTTAACTTTATTAATATAGTTTTTAGAGTTTAGCTATTTCTTTTTAACTAACTTCTAGTAAAGAGTATATAGTTTTAAGTTGTTTATCCTATCTATAATACTATTTTAAATAATAAGTATTCTCTAAATATTAGGAAATCTAATATATAAGCTTATTATAATATATTTAATATATTTATAATCCTCTAGAAAGTATAAGTAGTTATTATAATATATTTAATATATTTATAATCTTTTAGAAGGTATAAGTAGTTTTTAAAATTATATAAATATTTTAGTTTAAATCAAGATATACTATCTAATCTTTCTATAAGAATAGTTAATATAGATAGTATTTTACTATAGTTCTTTATTAAGGTTTTATTAATATGAAATAGGGTAGAGAAAACCTCCCTATATTTAGCTAGACTATTAATTCCTAAATTTAAAGTTTCTCTCTTAATAATATTCTAATATTAAATTATAGCTTAATTAGTTGAAATATATTAATTAAGTATTTAAAGTCCCCGCTTGATATAGTAGTTTAACGTCTAGCTAGCTCTTATTATTATAATAAGAGTAATAGGTTCGAATCCTATAGTAAGTAACTATAACTAGTTAGTATATACCTTCTGATTATATAAACTAAATATAATAACTACTACTAGTTATTAGCTACTACTATTAGCTATAAGTAGCTAGTAATTATTAATAGCTAGTAATAAGTATTACTATCTAGTTAGTATTAGTATTATATAACTATAATCTTTTAAAGAAGTAATTACGACGGATAAGCTTATACTTTCCCTATTTATTAGTAATTATATTAACTAATTATATTTACTACTTAAAGTTTCTTCTATTTAAATAGTTCTTTAGTACTAGTAGTATCTATAGGATTTATAAGTATTATATTAACTAATTATATTTACTACTTAAAGTTTCTTCTATTTAAATAGTTCTTTAGTACTAGTAGTATCTATAGGATTTATAAAACAAGAGCTAACTATTAGGTGTAGCTTCCTTTAAAGGGTTCCTAAGAAGTATGTGACTTTAAATAGATTAAAGATTTTCAGTATAACTAATTATAAAGTATTTAAAGTAATTCTTTAACTATAAGTAGTTTTTAGATTTCAGGAATCTAATAAATAATAATTTAAAAGTATATAATATACTACTTATTATATTATAATAAACTGGAGATATTTAAATTACTATTCTTAAGGACTTTCTTATATTTTACTCTAACTTATTATTATATAATTAAATTATTCCAAGCGTATTAGTATTTTAAAGCTTTTAGAAAAACTTAAAAAGAGATACTATTATTATTATTAAGGAGTTCTATTTAAATAAGTATTAGAAAATGATTATTAATAGTAATCTTAACTTATATTTAAATTGTATTATAATATTTCTTTATCTCTTTATAATTAGATTGCTAAATTACTTAAAACTTAAGATTTACTATATAATAATTAAACGTATTCTCAATATTGGGAGTAAAGAGTTTAGTATTTATAGTTATTTATCTAGTAGTATTTTTGTAGATAAGTTATTTATTAAAATGAAATAGATTAAAGCTTTTGAAAATATTTAAAGTCTAATTTAATATTTAGATTGAAATACTTCTAGATATCTTAACTAGTTATATAGAATTATAATATAATTTACTAATAGTTAAAATTAGATTTATTAAATAGCTTTATTATTATATTAAGACTACTAATAGTTAAAAATACTATATTCAAGTAATCTCTTAAAGAATTAATAAGATAGATTGAAAAGGATTTTCTTTATATTAATGAATTAAGAGTAATGTAGAGATAAATTAAATATTTCTAGGCTTATAATTATAATGAATAAATAATATAATATATAGTTTAAATATAAATTATTAAAAGATATAATCTATTTAAACTAGAGTGAAGTACTTAAATATATATAAATAGAGCGGTTAGGCTTTATATAAGCCGGTATAGCTATATGGTAGCCTTAATGCTATATTTATTCTTATAAACTATTATAATATAAGTCTCTAAAATAAATATACTTATAATAATTCCTTTACTTTAAATAGAAATAGAATATATAAAATTACTATAAAAAGCAAATTATTTATAATTAATAATAGTCTCTTAATTTAAAGGCATTATAAGTTCTAATTAAAATAGAAAGTTAATTCTATTAATAAATAAACTATTAATAAAAGTATAAAAATATATTTTAGAAAACCTAAGTAATACAAAATTAGAATTATAGTTAATATACTTAATTTTCTACTTGAAATATTTATTAAGTATAGTAATATTATTACCTAAAGATTATTATTCTTATATTATATAGGAGAAGTTAAATAGTATCTTAAATTAATATTTTAATATAAATATATCTTATATATATTATTTGATATATGTTTTTTTTGAGTACTTTAGGCGTTATATTTATATTAATAAGAATTAATTTTTATTCTTAGTACTTTTAATATAAGTAGAAAGTATTACTATTGAATAATAGAATACTTCTATTAAATATTAGTAATACTACTTTTTTAGGCGTTATATTTATATTAATAAGAATTAATTTTTATTCTTAGTACTTTTAATATAAGTAGAAAGTATTACTATTGAATAATAGAATACTTCTATTAAATATTAGTAATACTACTTTCAAGTAGACTATTTTAAACTTAGTTTTAAATAAAGTGTTTTAGAATTCCTTATCTTTATAATACGAGAAAGTAGTATTTAAAAACCTAAAAGTATTATTGATTTATATGGTTGTGAGGCTAAAAGCATTCTTTTTGAAATATAAGATAAAGGAATATAAGCCATATATTATTATTTCTATTTATAACTACTTCTTATAGTATTTAGAATAAGTTACTTATTAGTAAGTATTAGTTTTAATAAAAGTATATAGTAGTTTACCAATAATTATAATAAAACCTAAAAAGTATTAATTCTTAAGATATAAAAGTAATTTAATTATAATATACTTTATAAATCTTATTTTAACTTGTATATAGATTGATATAATATTATAAAGCTATATTACCACACTATTATACTAGAGGAAAGTTAGGATTATAGCTAAAATTAATTGTTAACTACTTTATTAAATTATTCATAATCATATTAGTATTTCAACCCTACTATTATCTCTAAAGCTTTAGATTATAAGTTTTAACTTCTTTTATGCCTTATTAGTATCTTTTGTATTTAACTTTATCAATAATATAAAATTTGAAGTACTTATAATACTTATAGAAAATAGAATCATATTAAATAATTTCTATAATACCATTAGTAATAATACTCTTAACTTCTTTTTTAATTAACATTTTGTAAGAATAGGTATAATACTAAAGCTACTATATAGCTATACTGGCTTATATAAAACCTAACCGCTCTATTTATATGCTTCCCAACGCTTTACTCTAATTTGAATAAATCACACTTTTTAATAATCTATATCTAGACTATATATTATATTATTTATTTATTATAGTTATAAGCCTAGTTTTATTTAATGTATCTCTAAACTATACTTAATTGATTAATATAAAGGAAATTCCTTTTAATCTATTTTATTATTTCTTTAATAAACTACTTCAAATATAATATATTTAATTATTATTAGTTTTAATATAATAATAAAGCTATTTAATAATTCTAGTTTTGACTATTAGTATATTATATTATATTTCCATATAATTAGTTAAAATATCTAGGAATATTTTGATTTAAATATTAAATTAGATCTTAATATTTTAAAACTAATTAATCTGCTTAATGTTAATAAATAGTTCGTCTAAAGGGATACTACTTAATAAATAACTGTAAGTATTAAGCTTTTTACTCCTAATACTAAAAGTACTTTTTACCTACTATATAGTAAACTTTAAACTTTGAGTAATTTAGGAATCTAACTATAAAGAAATAAAGAAATATTTTAATATAAATTAAATATAAATTAATACTACTATTAGTAATAGGTTTTCAATACTTATTTAAATAGAACTCTTAAATAATAATAATAATATCTCTCTTTGAACTCTTCTAAGAATTCTAAAATATTAATATATTTAGAATAATTTAATTATATAATGATAAGCTAGAATAAAATATAAGAAAATCCTTAAGGAAACTCATTTAAATATCCTTAGTTTAATATAATATAACGAATAGTATATTATTTACTTTTAAATTATTTCTTATTGAATTCTTAGAATCTAGAGAATACTTATAATTAAAAAATAGCTTTAAGTATTTAGTTAATATATTTTAACTAATTAAACTATAATTTAATATTAGAATATTATTAAGAGAGAAATTCTAAATTTAGAAATTAATAGTCTAACTAAATATAGAGAAGTCTTTTCTATTATATCTTATACTAATAAAATCTTAATAATATATAATAATAAGATACTATTTATGTTAGTTATTCTTATAGGAAAATTAAATAGCATATTTTAACTTATATTAAAAAACTTATAAACTTTCAGAAGTTACTTATACTTTCTAGAAGGTTATAAATATGTTAAATATATGATAATAAACTTATATAATAAATTCCCTAATATTTAATTAATAATTACTATTGAAAATAGTATTATAGGAGACGCTAATATCTCGCTTTCTATTACGACTATTATTAGATATATTACCCCCTAAAGTACGATTTTAGCTTTCTTACCCCCCTACTAACTACTATAGCTTACTACTAGTTAATCTAAAGCTAAACCCCTTATAGCTATAACTAGTATACCTACTTTATATTAACCTTTTTATAGATAATAAATAACTAATAACTCCTTCTATAATAATCTTATGCCTTTACGCCCTTATAGCTATATATAATTTAAATATCTCGATATATTTAATTACTACTAACTATAGGTATTCTATTTAAATATTTATTATAATTTTAATAACTACAATTTTAATATCCCTACTAAGTCCTACTTACCCCTAAGATAAGACTTTATACTATTAATATAAAAGTTCTCTACTACTAATATAAATTAACTTATAATTTCTATATAAATATAATAAGACTTAGCTTANTAAGTATAGTTAATATATAAATAATACTTATATAGATATCAATACTTCTAGTATAACTAAATAGCTTTTGAAACTCTTATAATTATATTATTATAAGAATCTAAAGTATCTAGTAACTAGTATTATAATAAGGTATTAATATTAAAGTATTATCTAATTAATATTTAGTTTCTAATATTACTAATTTAACGTAATATTTTATAGAATAGCGAGACGATTTTCTTTTAAATATCTATAGGCTACTTATTAATTACAATATTTAGAATGATTTTATTAAAGCTTAGTCTAGTATACTAATAGCTTTAGTTATAATAAATATAATTAGATATTTCTATATTTATCTTATAGTTATTCTTTTATAAGTAGCTATATAGATTAAGAGAAAGTTTTAATTCTATTATAATAGTTATAGAAGAATAATAAATTATAGAACGCTTAGTTCTTATAAGTATTTTATTTTATTCTATCTTAAGAGGTTTATAAGGGTTCTTAACCTTATGACTTTAGTAGTTATTTCTAGCTATATATATTAAGCCCTAGCTTTAATAAAACTTTTCTTATATAGATTGTTACTATAAGGCTTTCTATTACTATAAGGTTAAATACTAGAACTAGGGGTATAATTATTTATAACAATAGGTAATTTCATTACTATTTTAACTAGTTATGAGCTAGTATTAATATGAATACTATTATTAGGTAAAATGTATAGTTAAATCTATATATAGGGTGAAAGGCTTAGATATTATTCTAAGTATAGAGTAAAAGTAACTAAATTAAAATAGTATTATAGATAGAATAAATACCTTAGAACCATATATTCTTTATTAGAAGTTAGCTATAGAAAGATAGCTAAACTTTAAGAAATATATTAATAAAGCTAAAGAGGTATTTTTAAATATTCTAAGATTCCAATAATTCTTCTAAATAGTAAATCTAGTAGTACTAATTATTATTTTTCTAATGTAATGTATATAAATATTAACCTTTCTCTTTTTAGAAAATTAGCTATAATCCTTCTTAAGATATTCTTAACTATTTAAAGATTTTACTTATTTTTAATAAGTAGAATATTTAATAGCTATAGAGTAATTTATATTCCTAATTTAATAGACGTCTATAACAAAAGATCCTTTAAGTTAAGTAAAAGAATAAATACTATTTAATATAGTTCAGCTAACTTCTTTGTAATTAAATAAAATAAATAAATAATTAGGAATATTCTTAATAGTCTAAAAGGAAAAACATATTAGACTTAATATTAGATAATATTACTTATATTAAAAACTTCTATATTAATATTATTTCAAACATTCTATTTCTTAATAGAACTAAAATCTAATAAATAAGTTTTAATTATACCCTTAGATTTAGCCTAATTAATTAATTTATTATTATAGAATAATTACTAGATAAGTTTTACTTTATAATCTTTGAATATTAATTAGTTTTAAACTATCTTATAATCTATTCAAGTAGTTTAAGTATTTTTTTAGAACACCTAAATATATTACTTTCTTAACTTTACTTTAAAATAGCTTTCTTAGATATAAAGTCTAATAATACTTATATATAGTATTTTGAAATTAGATACTTTTAAGAGAATATTCTTAAGTATTTAGTTTTTAATACTTAAGAGGTAAAAGTTATAAGACTAAAGTAATTAGACTATTCTTATTATATAGAAGTATATCTTAATAAATAATTTCTAGATAAACTTTAGAATTATAATTAGTTTACTTATTCTATTATATTACTTAGGATTTACTTAATTTTCTTCAAAGTTTATATAAGTGATTCCTAAGTATTTATTATTAAAGATAAAGTTTTAAACTTACTCTTTATTTTTATACTATTTAATGAAACTTATAATTTAATTTCTTAAGTAATAATAGTATTTAAAAAATAAGTTAAAAAATAAAAAGGCTTTTTAATTTATAGGATTTAATAAGATATTAAAAACGTAGTTATAATAATTAATAGAGAAACTAGTTACTAAGAATAAGTAACAAAAGAAAAGATTAACTTTAAGCTATTTCTTTCGTATATTAATAAGCTAGTTAAAATAAGTAAATATATTAGAAAAGAACTAATTACTTAAAGAGTAAAAACATAAGAAGTTTTTAAATTACTATACAAGTTATAAGTTGAGTTAATTAAAATACTAATTATACTATATAATATATTTCTAGATATTTGAAATAATTAGAAATTACTATATAAAGTTAAAGAGGTTTGATATAAATAATACTTTTATTAATAAGTATTAGAATATACTCTAAGTTTTTATTAAGATTTATAGTTTTACTAATGATAGATTTATACTTATAGATATTAAGTATACCTACTTAAGCAATACTATGAATAAAAGTTTTTAAAAGGTTATTTAGAATTAAATTAAAGGGATATACTAGATATTTAGTGAGTTATATTCTCAATATTCATAATTACTATAAAATCTAGATTCTTATTCTTTAAAATATTATTATTACTTAAAATATTAAATTTAATAGAATAAGATTTTACTTAAGATAAGACTTATATAAGATACTTATGAGAAATTTATAAAACTACTAGTTAAATTAATTACTTAAGAGTATAATAATTTTACTCTTAAAATACTTAGAGATTTTAAAATAATTAGAATACTTAATAAAAAGCTCTTTCTTCTACTAATTATCTTATTAATATTAAAAATAACTTAAGATATTAAATTAAACTTAGAATTAGTTCTAAAGACTAATTAGAAAGGTTTAATTATATATATACTAATGTTTAAATTAATAAGATTAGTCTAGGTTTCTGATTAATTCTAATTAGATTGGTAGTTGTATTGAAGGTCTCTGATCTATTTAAAGTTATATACCTCTCGGGGTCCTTTTAAAGGTAGTTGTACCCTATAGTCAGCTCTTATTTTATATACTCTATAGATAATACTAGTTCTAAGGAACCGTTTAAACGGAGGAAACCTTAAGTAGTAATAATACGGTTGGTTAAAATACGATTACTAATAAATAGGGAAAGTATAGGCTTATCCGTTATAATTACTTCTTTAAAAGATCGTAGTTATATAATACTAATACTAGCTAGCTAGTAGTACCTATTACTAGCTACTAACGGTTACTAGCTATTAATAACTATCAGTAAGAGCTAACAACTAGTAGTAGTTACTATATTTAGTTTATATAATCAGAAGGTATAAGGCTACTAGTCGCGGTTACCTACTATAGGATTCGAACCTACTACTCTTACTATAAAACGGTAAAAGCCAGCTAGACGTTAAACTACTGCATCAAGCGGGTATTCTAATTAGATAAAATAATTCTAAATAAAAATTAAAGTTTAAAAAGTATACTAATAATTAGAAAACTAGATAGTATATTTAAAATAAGAAATCTAATTAGTTAAAAAGAAAATACTTATTTTAGTTAAATAAAAAAGACATTACTTCAAAACTTCTATTTAGCTAACTTAAAGAAAAGAAATATAGTTCTAGATTTTAACTAATTAAGTTAGATTGAACTATATAAAAACCTAACTAATTATATAAGAATAAATAATAATAGTAATTTAAACTAGAAATTAATACTAATAATTATGTAATATTTTTAGAAGAATATAATAATAGTATTTTATATCTTACAGAATACGAATAAGATAGTTTTCCTAATACTTATTTCTTTAATTAGTAGTAAGAATTAGATACAAATAGTTTTAACTTCTTAACTATATTTCTTGTTATTTAAAATATATAATATTGAAAAAGAAAGATCTTTCTATTAAGATTTAAATATAATTTAATCAACTAATTATACTACTAAAGATTTAGAAAGATATTACTAACTTTCTAGAATTACTATAAAAATCCTTTATTAAAATAATAAGAACTAAGATTACAAAATTGAAAGAAAAGAATACTTAGTAAGAAATAGATTATTAAGATATTAAAATCAGACTTTTTTTAAATAGGTTTTTACTTATAAGATAAATATAAATATATTTTTAAAATAATATAAGATAAGAACTCATATATATAGAAGTATATAATTAGTTAATTTACTATACCCAATATATATAATAATACTAGCTATCTAAACTTTTCAAATAGTTATAATACTTTCAATATAATTTAACTTTAAAATCTTATAATTTAATATTATTAATATATTTCTAAATATTATAAAACACTCTAATAGATTTCTAATAATAGTTAAACTACTAAATAGATTGAAAATAGTGAAATAATATATAAAGCTTAAATAAACTTTTTATAAACTTTAAGATATATTCTTTCTTTAATATAAAACCTTTTATATTATACTAAAACTATTAAGTTTCTAATTATACTTAGAAATGTCTTATCTATTTAAAAATAACAATTTAAATATCTATATCTTATTCTATATAGATAATATATTTTCCTTATATTATAGAATAATTAAAAAAGTACTTTTAGAATTATGAAAATATAAAATATATCTATAAACTTAAATAATAAAGTCTTATTAAGTATTTCTTAGGAGTTTGAATTATGAGAAATTTTAAGCATCGACAAACTTACTTAACTTATAATATATACATTATTCAAATTACAAAATACTTTAACTTTAAATATAAACTAATTCTTATAATTTTACTTCTAATAGTACTTTTTACTATAAATTCTACTTAAATTATATAAAAAGAGATTTATACTTATTAGATAAGAATTAGTTTATTTTCTATATTCTAATTATTATATAACTAGATATCTTATTTATATATTCTTAACTCTTAAGATACTTTAAACATCTTTCTTAAATATATTAAAATATAGTTAACTATATAATTTAATATTTCTATAGAATAAGAACTTTAGTATTATAATTTAGAAATTTAAAGTATTAATAAGATATTGCAAATACTTCTAATTACTAGAAATACTTCTTTTATAAATTATAAACAAACTTAAAAATTAAATTATAATCATAGTATTTCTTTATTTAGAAATCTAATCTAGTAGAAAGCTATTTAATAAAAGATTATTATAATATTAATAATTAAAGTAGAATTTCTTAGCTTTAAATATACTTAAAGAAAAACTATGGTATTAAAAAAACTATTTTAGAGTATTGAATTTATCTCTAGAAGTATTTAGAAAATCTATTATAATAACTATTAAACTATTAGGTTAGTTATTTTACAGAATAAGTGTTTATTAATTAGGTTTTAATATATAGATATTTAATAAATATAATTATATTAAGAATATTGAAAAAAGAGTTTTAAAGTAGTTTATATACCTATAGATATAACATTAGTAAATAGACTTATAAAGAATTTAACTTAAGTAAAATTTTAAATACTTTAAAATGCTTCTTACGTTAATAGATCTATAGGTTATATCTTTAAAACTAGTTAAAATAAATTAATAAACTTTTTAAACCTATTTTTAATTATTGAAAGAATATATATAAGTAATCTAAATTCTTAAAGTTTATCGATTTATAAAGAATTCTAATTATATTTATATAGAAAGTTAGAGAATAGTAGAACTTTTTAAGTTATTTATAAATAATAAAGCTTTCTATTTAAACTTATATTTAATTGAAAATAAACTATTTAAACTTAGAATTCTAAATAAATAGGCGAGGAATAGTACTTAATATATGAAACCTAACTTAAGAGAATATAGAAAATTAATTATATCTTCTAAGAAAAAGAGTTAATATTAGGATTTATCTAAAAGATATGGGGAACTTACTAGAACTAATTATTAGAATATTAAAACTAAGACTTTAATTTGTAAAGAATATTAAGAATTACTTAAAGTTTAAGATTTTAATCTCTAGATCTTCTAATAATTAGTTAAAATATAAAGGTTGAAATAATAAGAAGTTTAGTTAGAATTATTCAAAACCTAAAGGTATAACTAGTCATAAGTAGTTACAAAAATATGAAAATTTAAAATAGTTAAGTAATACTAAATTATATAATAATTAGAATTCTAGTAGTAGAGTTAGAAATACTTCTATTTTTAAAGAAAGTTAATTCAAATTCTTTCTATTACTAAGAATAGAATATAATTTAGAATACTTTTTTTATATTACTAACTTTCTTATTCTTTAATTATGAAAAATCAGATTTAGAATTAAAACTTCAATTTTAAACTAAACTACTTATCTTATTATTATCTAAAATCTAAATAATATTAAACAACTTCTTAAATACCTTATACATTTTATTAGAAACTAGAATATAATATTTTCTAGACTTAGACTTATCCTAATAATAATAAATAGAAAGTAAATCTTTACTTCTAATATTAATAATATAAGAATAGGTTCTATAGGAGAGAATAAAACTTAAGTAGTAAATAATATAAAGAATAATTTAAATAAATTAAGTATTACTAATTATCTTTATCTAAAGGAGATAATCTTTATATTCTTTAGTAATTTTACCTAAATTATTCTTCTTAAATAGAATAGATTTTATAAGAATTCTCTTACAAATATTAGACTTCTTATTTAACTTAACTAATTAATACTTAATATTTTTAAATTAGTATTTAAGGTTATTTATTTTAAATAAGGTTTCTTGATTTCTAATTAATATAGACGTTTATAAATTTTAAAGCTATCTTGATATAACTTTTAAGGAATTTAAGTAATTTATTTATATTATTCTTATTATCTTCTTTTTTATCTATACTAGATTTAAATTCTTCTTTTTAATCTTTATATTATACTTTAATACTAGTAAAATAATAGTATAAAAGCTAATGATTCTTCTATTTTATAAAGAATCTACTTAGATTTCGAAAGTACTTTTACTAGGAATTCTCTAGGAAATCTTATAAGAAATCCCAGAGAAATCCTATAGGAAATCCTAGTAATTTCTAGTGGGAAATCCTAGTAATTTCTAATAGGAAATCCTAGGGAAATCCTTATAATTTCTATTAGAAAATCTCTATTAAAATCTATTAGAATCTCGAGCTTTCTATAGTATTCTATAATACTTTAGCTATAAAATTACTAGTTAAGTTATCTTCTTTATTTTTAGAAAGTAACTTAAAAATAAGAAGGTTTGTAAAGTAACTATAGAGATATTTTAAATTATTAGAAATAGTAGACTTTTTTAGAATAATAATTAATATTTTAATAAAACTACTTAACTCTAATATCTTAAAAACTTTAAATAGTAAGAAGAACAATAAGTACTTTATGAAATTAGGAACGTTAATAAAATAAAGATAAATAAAAGCTTCAAAATATAATACTTCAGCTTTATATTAATACTTACTATTTAAATTAAAAGAAGATAGATAGACATTATTAATATTAGTAACTTATATTTAAATCTTAATAATAGACTAATTATAAATAAAGATACTAAAGTTAATAAGGATATTAATAATAAGGAGAATAAGAGGAAAATAGTAACTATTAATAAACTTATAAGAAATAAAAAGAGTTAAAAAATACTAAATAAAGTAAGCTTCCTAAAAGAAGTAAAAGAAGGTATTTTAAATCTAAGAGTTCTTATTATTAATGTTTAAATAAGGATAAAAGACGGCTAATATAACTTTAAAATCTAATTTTCTACTACTTTTTACTTAGAGTTGAAAAGCATCTTTTTAAACTCTTTAATAAATCAGGTGAAAACTAAAATAAGTTATTTAATAGAAAGGTTAAATTAAGACGTATTAATAGATTAGTTGTAATATGACATAAAACCTTAGCTTTAGGAGTCTTTTTCAACTTGAGTAGGTTTATCTTATAGTTAGAATATTAGTACTAATTAATATATATTACTTTATTTGAAATCTAATATATAGAATTTATATTAATAAATATACTACTTATAAATATAAGACAGTAACTATTAGAAATATTAGTATAAATAAGAAGAAAGAAATCAATAATAAAACGTAATAAGGAGATTGTTTTAGTATATTAAAATAAGAGATAATTATTAATTTTAGAAAGAGCTAGCTAAGTATTCCTACTAATATATATAGAAATAGTCATATATATAATAGATTATAATAGGTTTATTATAATAAATAATTTCTTTTATTTAAGTGTTTAAAAGATTATTTTAAATATTATTTATCCTATTTTATTTATAATAATATATTACTAAGGATTTAAAAGTATCTCTAGCAGTTCTACTACTAAGGGGGTCTATAAGAATAAGTATAGTACTAAAGCTACTATATAGTTATATTAGCTTATATAAAACCTAACCGCTCTATTTATACATATCTAAGTATTTTATTCTAATTTGAATATATTATATCTTTTAATAACTTATATTCAGAATGTATATTATATTATTTATTTATTATATGTTTTAAATAGTAGTTTAAATATTATAATAATATTCTTTTATAGGAATTAAATACTAATACTATATCTATCTATTCCTTCGTTATAAAATATATTATAAAATATAGTTTTTAATTAGAATCTAGAGAAAGTAAGTTACTTTGATATATTATAAGATTTAAATTAGTTAGATCTAAAACATTTAAAGTTAAAGTGATATATTACTAATTACTTAAGTAGGAAGCAGATTATTCTTACTAATAGTAGTAGTATTACTATTATTTATGATAATAGTAATTTATAATACTTATTGAGTATTCTAAAATCTATAGGAATAGTTATAAATAAAATTAGAATATTACTATAAAAGTACATACTTCTATATATTTATAGTTTTAGATTTCTTATAGTAGTAATATAAATACTTATAGATATCTTATAGATACCTTAAGGTATTCGTATTTTAAAAATATAATTTAACAAGGTTTCTTAATTACCTTTAAAATATAATTTGATAATTATAAATTAAAGCTCTTAAGAGTTATATAAGAGTTTAAAAATATATTTTTTATCATAAATAGCGAAAAGACGGTATAACTCTTATTAGCTATCTTTCTCTTATTACATATATATATATATATATATATATAAGAGATTAAAGTAGAAAGGTTATAACTTAAGAAGTATTAAAGTTATTATATATTACTAAAATAGTATTCATAATACATTGAATATACTTATATTAAATCTCTTTAGTAGCCTTATATGTAGTATAGGTTCAGATAATAATATCTAAAGAGAAAGTTAAATCTTCTATAAAATAAGAATATATTCTAAAAATAAGTAGAATAAGTGTTAGGTTATTTAATTTAGTAGTATTCTTAATTACCTTATATATTACTTCAAAGATATTTCTTAAGTAGTAATAGGCATCTTGTTATAATAAATCTTGTATATATAGTAGAAAAGTATATAGTATTATTTAACCTTATTAATATTATTATATATTTCAATTAGAATAATACAAATTATTAAACCTATTATTTTTACTTCTAATTTAAAGTCTTTAGATTGGAATATTATATTTATATAAGTAGTAATAAAATTACAAACAAACCCTAATATATATTAATCTAATATACCTTAAAGGCCTCCTATATTATGTTTACTAAGATATTTCGTAAATTTCAAATAGTATTAAATCCTATTATAGCATTAATGATACAGAATATAGCGTAGCTATTAATATAAATAATATTAATAATAATCTTAAGATTCAAATTAATATTGCTATAGATAGTAAAAGAAAAGTATAAAGAAGCTATACTATACATTTAGTACTAGTAATAATACCTCTTAAATACCTTAAAGGTATAATATTCTACTAGATATCCCGCCTTATTAAAGATATTATAAAAGTATATAAGAATTGGATATCTAAAGTAGTAGTAGAGTCTCTATATTTCTATTTCTATAAAGTCTATAGAGGTAATTCTTCTCTCTTTATTAAAGATTATCTATAGATATTCTTATTTTCAAATGATTAATATAACTTTCTTATCCTAATAAAACTAGATATAAATATTATTAAATATAATATTAAGGTGATCTATATTTGCAAAATAGAATAAGACACAAATATTATATAATACTAAGAAATATAAATATGTTAACTATTCTAAGTATAGTAATAATAAAGATATTACTAAAATACATTGTTACTAATCCACCCTATGGAAGCATAAGGGTTATAAAGAGGTTAACTATCTACTAGAATTAGTAAACTAAGAATACGTAGTAGTTGAAAAACTAGTAATATTTAAATTAGGTAAAGTATGTTAAAAGATACTATTTAAATAATAGCTTTTAAATATAAATATAGATATAAAAGCTATAATACTACCTTTCTTAGTAATTCTACTACTAAAGGCATTACGTTAAGTAAAAATATAAAATATTATTTAAGCTTAGAAAATTCTTATACTTTTATTTCTATTAAGAATAATAAAACCGTTATTAAACAACAATATTAAAACCTATTCAGAACGAGTAGTAGTTTCATTTTTAAAGTTATAATATATTTAGTATTATATAATAATATCATTAGACTTATTATCTTAAAAAGGAGTCCTCAAAATTATTATTTAAATTATTAATACTTTTACAATTCACAAAGAAAGTTCAGTATATCTTTATAAAGTATATTTTAAAGTTAGCATTCAATTTATATTAAATAAACAAAATATACTTCTTTTTAAAAATGTATTTCATAAATCAGTAATCTATTTTTTTATATATATAGTACTTCTTATTTAAACAGTTATATATATCTATATAAAGAAAATATACTCTATTTAATATAGATAAATATAAGTGCTATAAAGTAGTATAAATAGGATATTAAGTATTTTGTAGTATAATACCTTATGGGTATTTCTAAAGAGAATTATATATATAGTTAATTTGAAATTAATTATTAACTTATTTCTAGTTATTATCTCTACTAGTTTAAATATATTATAACTTTTATATTAACATAATATTACTTATTACTAATTTCAACTAGTTATAGAAACTCTAATAAGTTACTATAAAGCTAAACATTCTAACTATTATTTAAATATACTATAGTATATACTTATAAGTTAGAAGTAGAATACTATATTTATATAGAGATTTAGTAAGAAAGCTTTCTAGATATATACATATTTAAATAGAAAGGTTTTGAAAGCTCTTTTTTACTCTTTTTAGAATTCTCAGCTATAATACTTCAAAAAGCTATATTCTATTAATTAGAAAAGTATAATTATTAATATTTATGATCTTCAAAATAGTCTTGAATATAGCAAGTTATCTATTCAAACTATAAATTAAAACTAGAATCATTTAAATATTCAAATATTCAAAGTAATACTTCAGAGTCTAATTTCTTACTATGTTTAAAAATACGTTAGCTTATATACAATATAAGATATTAAACTTAAGGTAGTAATTATAACAAGAAAATCTTCATCTCGAATATATTATATAAGCTTCTACTATACTTCATACTCTTATTGTATAGCTTGATTAAATCTATAGTATATTTAGCTAAGGAATCATCAAAAGGGGTAATAAAAGTAATATATAAGAAGTATTGAAATTACCTTAGGGACTATAGGTTATTATATTTATAATATATTTCTTATATATAAAGAGGCTTTATACTAGGGGAATTATATACTAGTAAGGCTAATAAAAAGATCTAAAAGTATAATACTAATACTAAAGGTATAGAAATTAACTAATTATACTATTACTATCCCTCTTTAACTACTTATAAAAGAATTATATAAGTTTCTATTCAATAAGTTTTAAATTTAACTTTATAGAAAGGTAACTTAATATATTACTTCGTAGATATAATATCCTTTAAGAAAGTCTAAGAAATACTTAAAGTTTATTTAAGAAGTTAGATACTATTTCCTAAAGTCTTTAATATTTTTATTATTCTAAATATCAAAATCCTCCTACTTAATAAGATAAATGAAACTATTATATATAATTACTATTCATATTAACTTTAACTTCATAGTAAATAAAATAATCTTACAAATAGCAGATTATTATAGTATTATTAAGTTACTAAGAAGATTTAGACTACTTTTTTTAGAATATTTAAAAAAAGCTTTTAACTATATATCTCTATACAATTATAAAAAACTATATAGTAAGCTAAGAAAGCTAAGACTATAGTAGTATTATTTACCAATAAGTTAGTATAATTAATCTTTTGGATGTTCCTAAAGAAATTAGTATTTATATAGTAGAAGAGCTTTATAGGTAATATAATACTTTTTTTGAATATTATTATCTTAAGGAATTTCAGAATATTGAAAAATAATTCCCTAACTTTAGATATTATATTAAATATTATGATTAAAGTTAAAAGCTTTTATAAATATAATAGTATTATTATCTTTGATTAAACTTATAAGAAAAAGAAGAATAAAAAGAAGTATTTTTAAAAAGCTTTAAAAATTTCTTAAGAGTAGGAAGTTAGGAATATTATAATCCTTAGTATTTTAAAAATCCAGTGGTATTCTAAAAGATTATTATATTTACTAAATTTACTTTAGTAAGTAATTATATTAAATATATAATTAACTTATTAATAGTAATATAAAGCATATTCTATTTTTAATAATAATAAGAATATAAAGTTAACTTCTTAATAGTAATATCTATAAAAAGTTAATATATAATTTAAAAACTCCTAGTAGGATTTTAAGATAAAGAATAGTCTGAAGTCTCCAAATAATAAATCTTAGAATCTTTTATTTTATATAAATTTTAGATATAAAATTTTATAATTACTTCTTCTATTATAATAAATCTTATTAATTTATAATATAGAAATAATAGAAGGATTAACTACTAATTAGTATTAACTTATTTGAAAAGTAATATATATTATATATAATCTTATTATATAATTATAAAGTAGTATTCTTATTAATTATATTATATAGTATATAGTATTATATAAAGCTTTAGATCTATAGTATAGTAAGTACTTACTAATTACTATATATTTAGCTATAGCTAGCACTAGGTACCTAGTACCTATCACTAGTAGGACGCGGAGGGCATACTGCTATATATGTAGCAATGCGTACGGTTACCGTATGCCCTATAGCATGGCGCAACGGACAGTAGCCAAAAACTGGCCACAGGATAACCGGGCTCCTGGCATGAGCCACGGGTGGCTGAAATAATTCATTCAGCAGTACCCGATGTTTGTTGGCCCCTTTATCACGGTCCTCCGAGAAGGTGTCCATGGCGTGTCGTTCTCTGCCCTGACAACTGCCTGTGCCCCTTGCTCATTGTTATGGGGTTCATTATCAGTGACTTGGTCGGCTACTGCCTGTAGAATTGAGAGCGCGGCATTCCTGTTCGAAGTGCTCGTGTCGGCACAGGGGTGGATCAATGACAAAATTGCAAATCATCCTCGTCCTGCAGACTTGTGTGTTGCATCTCGTTGTTGCTGGTTTTTTCTCGGAGGCAACTAAATCTTTCCAGCAACAGCAGTAGAACGATCTGCATGGCGGCGATAGTGCAGAACTTGGGTACTGGTCTGGCTCTTACGGCATCAGCGAATGCGTTTGCCATGTGCACGTAGTCGTACTGGTCACCAAGAAGCTCAGCGAAGGCCAAGGTATCGACAGTGCTGTGATCCGGAACTAACAGGCGGCAGTTGTTGTGGTATCTCAAAGACGTCTTCGGATCATGTCAGCCACGGGCGATTATATCTTTGCCTGCGATGCATTCTGGATCTTCGTTACGACAGATCTTCCCATTTACAAATTTGGCGAGATACGAGTCCGCAGGTCGTCCCTCCAGGCGAAGGTCAAGGATGCCGACGCAAACGCACTTGGCAGTCGACGTACGATGAATTGCCAGCACGATCTTGTGAGCTTTGACAGAAAAGAGGGGACGGCCACCGCCAAGACTGCAGCGGCTTCTTTGTAGGCTCTGATACTGGCATTGTTGCCAACGCAGCGCGGGCTGTCAGCGGATGAGGGGCAGGAGGATGAAATCTTCTTGCAGACAAACGGCTAGATCCGGGGCTTGGAACTCCGTTCAACCATGCACAACAACCCAAACAGTGGTTCAAAATGTGTGCCGAGATGCCGTGGCCTGCGATCGGTGACCAGAGCTTTTATCAATCAGTCTTCCGGTGTCCAGTCCCACTCATCGGCAGTGAAAAGAATGCGAGCCATCTTATCAGCATGAATATAGCCTTCATATCGCAGCCTCTGATCAGTTGCCAATCCTCGAGTGAACTCAAACTTATTTGCCCCCCTAGCTGACATAGCAGTGTTATTGCTGGTGATCCAGCTAGCAGCAACGCGGTCGTTCTTCCAGTCTGCCTGAGATATCGAGAGAACCGTAGAGGACAGCATCGACCGTACAAAATCCAGGATGGGTTCAATACGCGTTCGGATGCCGCAATTGGTGTGATTTTTATCGATTTGATAACTCGGGACTTGCTTCAGAGTTGACAGGATATCCTCAATGTCAATAACCGACGGGTCTGGAATATTCTCAAAGGAATTCGGTCCGAAGTCAACCACACCAATTAACTCCTTGCCCGTGAAGAACTTAAGCATTTGACCGAGCTGGAAGGAGTCGCATGCGGAGCTCGAGTCATAACCCAATTGACACTGCCTCTCGCGAGAGGAATAGAGTGCCAGAAAGTGTCGCTGTATCGATGCAATGGTGTTCAGGATGCATTCCCGTCGATACTGTAGCTCTCCTGGTTAATGTCAGTGTTATGAGCCTCTCGACAGGACAGGGACGCGGCACTTACGCTCCAGGCTGTCGGGAAGATTCCACCACAGCTCGGTGCGAGTGAGGTCTTCTGAGGACAGCATGTTCCACTGAACCGAGCCATGTAAGATTATTTCTCTGGTACATGTACGCAGCTTGGGCGGCTGCTCTAGAAGCCATGCAACCAGTATTTTTTGCCTCAGTATGTTCTCAACGTCCAGCGCCATGTTTGTAGTAGCAGCTTGGCCATATTTGGCACTTGTCAGAGGCCACTTGAATCTCTGGTGGATGCTGAGATATCTCGAGACTACAGCTCGACAGTCAAATCTATCCGCCAGGATAGCTAGGACGGTCACGTGGCGCATGGTAACAGGCGTGGAAGTGAGAGGTTTTCCATGTACAATCCGCATCAAGTCTTCGAAGACCTTTTCTCGGCCTACTGATCTGGTGGACTCATCATCATCGACGATGTTAACCCACGGTAAGTCCGAGACATCCACTTCGTCCATTCTAAACTCCGCGGCCCTCAGTCGCGCGAGGGCGGCTTCAACATGGGCAGCTTCAGAAAATTGCCTGTTTCCGAGGAGATTGGCGAAGTATTTGGAGTGTTTCTTCAGGTCATATAGCTTGACTCGGTAGGCTACGTTCATTCTTGGACTTGGGTCGGGCTGGGGCTTGCGGGACTCTGCGGTCTTCTTGTCCGCAGGGTGCTGGGTCTGGCGAGCAACAGCAATCGTCTCTCTCGAGGTCTCGAACGTAATGTTGAGAATGACGTCTCCGTCGTCGGCGACGAGTACAACCGGGAGTAAGTTGCCTGACGAAGAGGCCATAGTACTGCCCCAGGTAGATGCCCGGTCTCCAATGATGTAACAGCCAGGAGAGACAGTACCCAATAGAGAGTCATTGAGTTGTAGGTTTCGGAGTTGTGAGTTTCGGAATTGGCAAAGGTTAGGGAGCGTTTGGGGTCGCTGTATAAATGTTGTCAGATTGAGAGAGATATACCTCATATATATACCTCGCGGGATATTATGAATAGACTCCTATAGAATATGAAGTAATTCTATAGCCTTTTAAGTAGTCTTAAATTATACCAAAACTCTTATATATATTACTAATAATTGTAATTAGCTACTTTTACTCTATATTTAGAGTAATATCTAAGCTTTTTATTTTATATATAATTTTAATTATAGCTGTTAGTAAATAATATTAGCTGTACTAATACTAGCTTATAACTAGTTAAAATAGTAATAGAACTACTAATTAATATCAATATTAATACTTTTAGTTTTGATATTGAATTCTATAATAATAAAAGACTTTATAGTAGTAATTTTGATAGATTGTTTTATCAAACTAGAGCTTGAAATATATAGCTCAAAGTAACTATTAAAATTATAGAGGCAAGAATCTTTTAATTTTAAACCTTGTGAATAACAAAATAAAATAAGATACTAGGAGTTAAGTATTCTATAATTTATTATTCATTTATATTCTTTATAACAAAAGAAAAGTCTTCTCAAAATCTATATAGCTATTTATGAAAGATAATAGGATTAGTATAGAATTATCTAGATAGTTCATTACTTTTCTTCTATATCTAAAATAATATTTAGACGTTTGACTCCCTATATAGTTTTAATCATAGATTTGATCTAATAATAGTACTTATATTAATACCAACTTACTACTAGTTAAATAATATCAAAATGACGTATTATTAAATATAATTAAACTTCTTACTCTAATATTTAACTATATAGCAATAAAGAACCTTATAGTAATAATTTATATAAAAGAAACCTTACTGAAACTAAAACTTAGAATATAGAGCTAATAGTTCCTATCAAGATTATCAAGTTAAGAATTGTTCATACTCTTTGTATATAGAATGAAATAAAGTAAATATGAACGCTAGATATTCTATAGTTAATTACTTTTCCATATCGTTTATTATCTGATAGAAGTCTCTTTAAACTCTATATAGCTATCTGTATAAAAGGACTAGAAAGTAGATATAGATATATCTAACTAGAACTAATATAAATGAAATAATTACTTTATCAAACTAAACTTCAGTAAAATCATTTGGGATATTATAATTAATAAGTAATTTACAGACTTTCAAAAGTGTTAGAGTTCTAGCTGTTTAGCTATCACTTATATTTATCCTAATAACTTATTTGAGGTAAATAAGGGCTTGAGTATTCTATATTACTCTTATAACTCTATATTTTCTATTTATTATAGAGAATTAACTTTTAGAGTTAAAGTTATATTATCTTAATTATTTACACTCTAAATTGATTAAATTATAATATTAGAATTTCTACTAAATAGATTACTTAGTGGCCTGAGCGTAATAGAGTTAAGAAGTCTCTATTATATAAGGTTAACCTTTCTGAAAATAATTTCTATTTAGATATTAATATTATAAAGTTCCCTACTTCTTATAGAATTAGAACTTCTTATTATTATTACTATTTATATTAATATTAATACTATTTTTAGATATTATTCTCAATAACTTATTCTTTAATAATTAAGAGTTATTAATTTTCCTTAACTTTTTACTAGTTATCTATTACTAGTTTAATAGGTTATAAGCCTATTTTTATAATTATTTCTCTTTTTATATTATATCTCTATCTATATTTATCATTAATATTAATATACTTACTTTTATTAATATTTCTTTAAATTATATTAGAGTCTTTCTATCTATATTTATCATTAATATTAATATACTTACTTTTATTAATATTTCTTTAAATTATATTAGAGTCTATATTGATTAATTCTAAGTTTTCAATTACTTATCTATTTATATAAAACGTCTCTTAACTATTTCTATAAAGCTTTATAGTTTATTAATTTCAAATTTATCCTAACTAATTAACTAATTCTTCTTATTAATTAATTAATTTAATATTAGATAAATCTATAAGGAGATTATATTAAATAGAATAGTAGGCTTACTATTAAATTAGTAAAAGAAATAGTTAAGTAGTAGAAGCTGAAAATGTCTTATATTTTAAGTCTATTAAAACTTTTTATAAATTAAGTCTTAGGTTTATTAAGACTTTTCATAGATTAATTTTTAAGTCTACTAAGACTTTCTATAAACTAACTCTTAGGTATATTAAGATGTTTATAAATTAGACGTTTAAATCTATTAAATCTTTTATAAATTAGAATCTTGAGTTTATTATGATTTCTTTAAATTAGAACTTTAAGTTCTTTCTAACTTTTAGAAAAAGAGTATTTCTCATAGGATTTGAACTTTAGACTTTAATAAGTTATAGGTATATTAAATATTAATTAACTATTAAGTTATATTATGATTAATCCTTTAGTTAAAAATAATCTACTAGAGTTAGTCCTTAAGTATGATAATCCTACTTTAGGATTCTAATTAATTCTTTATTAAATAACAACTTTACCTTTTTAAATTATTATCATAAAATATAAGTAACTCTAAATTATATTCTATCCTAAAATTGAAAAAGACTTAGAATTATAATATTTAGTCTATCTATATAAAGGCTTTACTTATTAGTAAAAATATCTTTATAAATTTAACTAAACTTATTTCTTCAATTAGTCCTAATAAGTATTATAAGGTTTTTAGTTATATATAGTTCAATTATAAAAATAGTCTCTTAAGACTTATTAAGATTAATACTAATATTTTTAATATATATAGTTATTTAAAAATACTCTATGAACTAATTAATCTTTCTAATAAATTTCTTATTCATAAGATTATTTTTAATATAATTCTTAGTAACTTTAAATCTATAGAAGAATATCTAAATAAAATTAAAGAACTTATTAATAGTTTCTCTTATAATAAAGTTAAACTATTTAATTTTATTCATAAGATTATTTTTAATATAATTCTTAGTAACTTTAAATCTATAGAAGAATATCTAAATAAAATTAAAGAACTTATTAATAGTTTCTCTTATAATAAAGTTAAACTATTTAATTGAATTATTATTATTTATATTCTAAAAAGTCTAGATAAAAGTTATAAAGGTTTTATTACTTTAATTATTTAGAATCTTAGAATTAATAAGGATTTTTATAAATTACATTCCTCATTCTCTAATCTATTAGATAAATGTAGAAGGAAAAATCTATATTTCTTTAGCTAATTTTATAATTAACAAAACCTTTAAGAATAAGATTATTAAGTAGTGAAAGATATTGCTAACCTTCTAGAGCTTTTATAAAGGTTCTTCATTAGAAATAATAAGAATTAAGATTATAAAGTTAAAAGACAAAGATATTTAATAAGAAATAAATTATTTAGATATTAAGATTAAGCTTCTTCCTCTTAAGTAGAGTTTTACTTATAAAATAGATATAGAAGGTGTTTTGGAAGAATATAAAATAAGGATTTATATATATAGAAATATATAACTAGTTAATCTACTATAAGTTATATATATAGTAATACTAATTATTTAAACCTTTTAAATAGCTATAGTAATTATAGTATAATTTAACTTTAAAGTCTATGTGTTTGATATTATTAATGTATTTCTAAATATTATAAAAGATTCTAACAGACTTTTAGTAATAGTTAAACTACTAGATAGATTTAAAATAGTCGGATATTATATAGAATTCGAATAAGCTTGTTATTAACTTTAAAATATACTTTGTTTTAATATAAAACCTTTTATATAATACTAAAACTATTAGACTTCTAACTATATTTAGAAGAATGTAATCTATTTTAGAATAAGAATTTAAATATCTATATCTTATTCTATATAGATAATATTCTTCTCTTATACTATAAGGTAATTTAAAAATATATTCTTAGAATTATTAGAAGTATAAAGTATACCTATAAATTTAAAGAATAAAGTCTTAATAAGTATTTTCAAAAATTCGAATTATAAGAGATTATAAGTATTAAAAGATTTATTTGATTTATAATATATATATTACTAAAGTTATAAGACGCTTCAATCTTAAATATAGACTAATTCTAATAATACTACTTCTAGTAATATCTTTTACTATAAATTCTAGTTAAGTTTCACTAAAAGGAATTTATACGTATTAGATAAAAGTTAGTTTAATTCGTTATATTTTAATTAGAATATAACTAGTACTTTTAACTCTTAAGATATCTCATTAATCCGTCTTAAGTATATTAAAATATAATTAACTATATAATTCAATACTTCTATAAACTAAGATTCTTAGTATTATTATTTAGAAGCCTAGGAAGTATTAATAAGATATTCTAAATTCTCCTAATCGCTAGGAATACTTCTTTTATAAACTATAAAGAAATTTAAAAATTAAATTATAATTATATTAAAAGTATTTAATAGATTAATCTAATTGAAAGTTGCTTAATAAAATACTATTATAATATTAATAATTATAATAAACTCCCGCTTGATGTAGTGGTTTAACGTCTAGCTGGCTTTTACTATTTTATAGCAAGAGTAGTAGGTTTAAATCCTAAAGTAGGTAACTGCAACTAGTATTCCTATTAGTTATATAAACTAAATATAGTGACTACTACTAACTATTAACTCTTACTAATAGCTATTTATAGCTAGTGATTATTAGTAGCTAGTAATAAATACTACTAGCTAGCTAGTATTAGTATTATATAACTATAATCTTTTAAAGAATAATTATAATAAATATAGGTATATATATACCTTCTATCTATCAGCTATTACTTTAACTAACTATATTATTACTACCTGAGGTTTCTTCTATTTAAATAGTTCCTCAGCCTCAGTATTATCTATAGGATTTATAAAGTAAGAGCTAACTACTAGGTATAGCTTCTTTTAAAAAGTCCCGAGAGGTATATAACTTTAAACAGATTAAAGACCTTTAATATAACTATAAATAATTAAAATAAAACTTCTTAGTCTTAAATATACTTTAAAAGAAGCTATAAGATTAAAAATCCTATTTCGAGATATTAAGTTTAACTTTAGGGATATTTAGAGAATCTATTATGGTAATTACTAAACTATTAGGTTAATAAATTTAAATTATAAGTATCTATCTATTAAGTTATAATATATAGATATTTAATAAATATAATTAAACTAAGAATACTTAAATACTAATTTTAAAGTTATTTATATACTTATAGATTTAATATTAATAAATAGACTTATAAAGAATTTAATTTAAATAAAGTTTAAATATTTTAAAATACTTCTTAACTTAATAGATTTATAAGTAATATTCTTAAGACTAATTAAGATAGACTAATAGATTTCTTAAGATTATTCCTAATTATTTAAATAATATATTTAAGTGATTTAAATTCCTAAAGTTTAACTATTTAATAAAGTTATTCAATTATATTTATATAGAAAGTTAGAAGGTAGTAGGATGTTTTAAGTTATTTATAAATAATGAAGCTTTCTATCTGAATTTATATCTAATTTAAAATAAACTGTTTAAATTTAAACTTTTAAATGAGTAAGTAAGAAGTAGTAATTAGGATATAGAAATTAACTTACGGAAATATAGATAATTAATTATATTTTCTAAAATAAGAAGTTAATATTAAGATCTATCTAAAGGATAAGGCGAATCAATTAAAATTAATTATTAGAATACTAATACTAAGATTCTAACTTCTAAAACTACTAGGAATTATTTAAAATTTGAAATTCCAATTTTTAAATCTTCTAATAACTAATTAAAATCTAGAAACTTAAATAATAAGGGATGTAGTTAAAGTTACTAAAAGTCTAAGGGTATAGTTAGCAATAGATAGTTAGATAAATAGTAATATTTCAATAGTTAAATAATAGTAAATTATATAATAATTAGAATTCTAATAATAGAATTAGAGATACTTCTACTCTTAAGGAAAGCTAATTTGAACTCTTTTTATTATAAAGAATAAAGTATAATTTAGAATGGCTTTCTTATATTACTAACCGTCTTATTCTTTAATTATTAGAAGTTAGATTCAAAGTTAAAATTTCAATTTTAAATTAAATTACTTATCTTATTATTCTCTAGAATTTAAATAATATGAAGATACTTCTCAAATACTTTATAGATTTCATTAGAAACTAAAATATAATATTTTCTCAACTTAGATTTATATTAATAATAATAAATAAAAAGTAAATCTTTACTTCTATTATCAATAAGATAAAGATAACTTTTATAAGAAATCATAAAGGTTAAGTAATGAATAGTATAGAGAATAATTTAAATACGTTAAGTATTACTGATTATCTTTATCTAAAGAAGATAATCTTTATACTCTTTAGTAGTTTTATTTAAATTACTTTGTTAAATAGAATAGAGTTTATAGAAGTATGTTTTAGAAATAGTAGACTTCTTATTTAACTTAGCCCATTAAAAGATTAGTATTTTTAAGTTAATATTTAAAGTTATTTATTTTAAATAAAGTTTCTTAATTTCTAATTTAGATAAACTTCTTTATAGATTTTAATATAATCTTAGTATATCTTTTGAGACATTTAACTAGTTTATTAATATTATCCTCTTTATCTTCTTCTTTATTTATCATAGATTTAAATTCTTCCTCCTAATCTTTAGCTATAGGATTACTATTTAAATTATCTTCTTTATTTTTAAAAAGTAATTTAAAAGTAGGAATATTTCTAAAATAACTATAAAGATATTTAGAATTATTAGGAGTAGTAGACTTCTTTAAAGAAATAATTAACTTCTTGATAAGACTATTTAATTTCAATATATTAAAGACTTTAGGCAGTAAAGAAAGTAATAAGTATTTTTTAAAATAAGGAAACTTAATAAAATAGAGATAAATAAAAGTTTTAAATTATAATATTTCAGCTTCATACTACTACTTATTATTTAAATTAGAAATAAATAGATAAGAACTATTAATATTAACAACCCATACTTAAATCTTAATAATAAATTAGTTATAAGTAAAAGTATAAAGATTAATAAGAATAGTAATAATAAAGAAAATAAGAAAGAAATAGTAACTATTAATTAAATTATAAGAAATAAAAAGAGTTAGAAAGTATTAAATAAAGAAGACTTCTTAAAAGGAGCAAAAGAGGGTATTTTGAATTTGAGAATTCTTATTATTAATATTTAAGTAAAAATAGAAAACAGCTAATATAACTTCGAAATCTAAGTTTCTGCTACTTTCTAAATTAGAATTAAAAAGTATCCTTTTAAATTTAATAATAAACCAAGTACAAACTAATATAAACTTATTTAATAGAGAGGTTAGATTAAAATATATGAATAGATTCATTATAGTATTTTATAAAACCTCAATCTTAATAGCTTCTTTTTAATTTCAGTAGGTTTATTTTATAATTGAAATATTAGTAATAACTAATATATATTATTTTCTTTAAAATTCAATATCTAGAATCTATATCAATAAATATACTACTCATAAGTATAAAAAAGCAACTATTAAAAATATTAATATAAATAAGAAGAAAGAAAGTAGTAATAAAAAATAATAAGAAGATTATTTTAATATATCAAAATAAGAAATGATTATCAATTTTTAAAAAAAGCTCATTAAGTACTCCTCCCTATACTTATGGAAATGGTTAAATATATAATAAGTTATAATAAATTTGTCATAATAAATAATTTCTTTTATTTAAATACTTGAAAGATTATTTTAAAATACTATTTATCCTATTTTACTTATAAGAATATATTACTTAAGATTCAAAAGTATCTCTAATAGCTCTATTACTAAAGGGATATATAAAAATAGGTATAGTATTAAAACTACTATATAGTTATATTAGTTTATATAAAGCCTTACTATTCTATTTATATATATTCTTATGTTTTATTCTAATTTAAATAAATCATACCTTTTAATAACCTATATTCAATATCACAAATCTAAGCCTTAGGGCTTATGTAAGATATTACTATTGAGGCTCTATATAAACTACTACTCCTAGAGTCTAGTAAAGAGTTTTCACCCTAAGTATAAACTTTTTAAGTTTATTATAATTCTACTTAAATATTATTAAAATATTTCTTATAACTAGCTTCTAATATTAATAAACTTCCTACTTAAATTTAACTTAATAGTAAAAAGTAGACTATATAAAAGAAATAGAAAATAGCGAAAGATAATAATAAATATTAATCCTCTAGATCTCCTAATAAGAGTCCTAATAGACTAATAATAAACTAATTTAGTAGAAGATAAAAACTAATCCTTCTAAGAAACTTTTATATAACTCTAATAAGACTATAAAATAATTTCATAAGTAATATAAATACTTTATATAAAGAAGAAACTACTTCTAACTAGTATTTTTTTCAATAGTAATACTTTTTATTTTTCTATATAATAAGTAACTATATAATATAAATTAGAAGTTAACTAGGCTTTTATTAAAAAACTAGAAGTTTTCTAATAGTTCCTATAGATTAACTTATTATTTAAAATCTAGATATTAGTTAGTAACCTTTATATAATATAAAGATCTTGATATAAGTAGGATATTAATATATTCTTATAGGATCTTATTAAATACTATAAGAATTCTTATTATAATATTTAAACTTTTAAAAAGATTTACTACTTTTATTAGAAACCTAAGTAGATATGTATTAAATTCTTTATTAAATTTAAATTAGCTATAGGATAAATAGAAGGATATTCCTGAATAGGGGATATCTAGTTTAACTACTTCTAACTAGCCTTCTCTTATTAAATTTAGATAGTTACTATTAGTTATAATATTAACTAAATAGACTATTATACTTTAGTCTAGTATTATTATAAAATTATAATAGATTTTGAAATCCTCAATATAGAGTTGCGAAATCATACCTAGCTATAATTTTAGTCCTAATTAGAACTAATAGTTAATTAGAATAATAATATATAGATAATAAATATAAGGGTAGCTTAAACTATCTTAATATTAATATAATACTATAGAAATATTACTACTTCTTTTTTTAGAGGGCTAGGTAGGTAAGTAGTTATAATTAGTAAACCTTAATTAGCTCTTACTATAGGTATATATAAAACTTAATAGGTAGACTCTATAGTTATCTAGGTATATATATAGGTAGGTATTTATATATATTATAATATTAAGGATTACTTTATTATTAAATTTAAGTTATACCCTACTGACCTATTAATAGCTTTTAATATTAATATTTAAATCTTATAGTTAGATAAAGAAGTTATAAATAATAAGGAAAAAGCCTAACTTCTAAGAAGAGACTTTTTAAAAAATAGGTTAGTATAACTATTAATAATAATACTATAATAATAGATAAAACTAGAGAGATATAAAAATAAATAGATAAACTATTTTTTTAATTTCTATATTAATAAATAATAAGTCTTTTATTTCTCTTTATATTAATAATAGTTATAATTATTATAAAGAAGTTAGTAAGGAGTTTATAAAATAATAGAACTTTATATTAATTATATTACTATAGCTATACTAACTAAAGATTATTTTAAATACTAACTAGAGAACCTATATTACTAAGATAGCTAGATTATATATTAATTTTAATAAGTAGGTATCTAAAGCTTTATTTTATATAATCTTAAGAATGATATATCTAGTTATCTTAAGGAAACTATAGTTATAATATAGAAAACTTATTCTAGACTTTAGAAGAAATAAGATAAAGATAGCTATGATTAGTAGTCTTACTATCTAAGTAGTTAGTAATATAGTAGGGGGAATATATATAGATAGATTTATAGACTTTATTAAATTACTAGTTATAATACTTTCTAATTTAAAAGAAAGGAGATATAAATAGTTAGTAATTAATTTAATATAGATTAATATAACCCTAGTAATTACATTACTAATTACTTTAAAGTAGTTAATACTTATCTTACCAACTATTTATACTTCTTTTAAAAACTTATTTAATAAGAATAAAACCTCTAGCTTTCTATCTTACTAAAAGTCTTTTAATTATTATATTTACCTAAAGGAAAACCAAGATAGGATAAAGCTAGACTTACTATAAAAACTATTTTATAACATATTAAAAGAATACTTCCTTAAAACTTAATATTAAGTTATAGATCTAATAGATAAAAGTTAGACTTAGGCTAATCTTTCTATAATTAAAATACCTATCTTCTTTATTAAAAAACCTAAGGGGAAGTAGTAATTCTATATAGATTACTATACTCTTAATACTACTAATACTTATAACTATTACTTCTTATTATAAATAAAAAAGATATTATACTTATTATCTAAAGCGATATAATTTATAAAAGTTAATATTTATATAGCTTTCTATAGGATTATATTATAGAAAGAGATAAGTATAAAACTACTTTTTAGATATATTTTAACTTATTTAAATAGCTTGTTATTCCTTTTAAATTAATAAATATATTTATAATATTCTAATACTATCTTAATAGTATATTTTAAAATATCCTTAATAACTTTATTATAGCTTATTTAAATCATATCCTTATCTACAATTATAAGTCGAAAGATGACTATAAAAATAAAGTTAAATAAGTTTTTAAATAGCTATAAGAAGCTAGATTATTCCTAGACTTAGAGAAATATAAATTCTCTATAAAATAGACTAGATACCTAGGTTTTATTATTAAAATAGGGAAATATATTTATTATACCTTTAAAAAGTTAAAACTATATAGGAATAAGAAATCCTTAAGGATATTTATGATATCTAGAACTTTCTAAACTTTATAAATTTCTATTATAATCTAATTAACTATTGTTTAGTTTAATAGAATTCTTTATATAATGAATATGGAAAGAAGTACTATTTTGCTAAAATACAATATACTAATAAGTATTTGAAATATTTAAACTTATATTTATCTCAAAACTAATTATAACCTAATAGGATCTAAAGTAGTATATAATTATAAAAGTAAATTACTCAAGAGTAATATTAAATAGTTATTTCTTATAAGCAAATAGGGATAATATCCTATAGCTAGTTACTTTTTATTGAACTAGACTTACTTAAATCTAATAAAGTTATATTATTTATAATAAAAAGCTACTCATAATTATATTATATTTAGAACTATAGTTAGTAGAATTATAAAATATAGTAAAACTATTTACTGTCCTTTCTAATTATAAAGCTTTAAAATACTTTATAAGTTTTAAATTTATCTTAAAATAATAAGTTAAATAAATAGACGTTTTATTAGAATTTAACTTTATTTTTAAATACTATTTAAATTACCTTATAAGATATCTTAATACTTTCTCCTAATAGAATTAAAATAACATAATAGAACTGAAATTCTTAATATAAATCTTACAACCTCTCTAAATTAACTTTATAAATAAAGATAAAGTCTCTTTAGTATTTTTAATTTATAATATATAGATTGAAGGAGACTAGGAGGAAGCTATATTAATAAGGGAGAACTACTAGTATATTACTAATAAATTACTAGATAGGTATATTATATTCTAAAGTATTATATTACTAATACTATAGAATTAAATTATTATAATAATATTTATATATAGAATTCACCTTAAGACTATTTACTAAATAGTAAGAATATTCCTATTAGGAGTCTTAATATAAATATAAATAGCTAATTATATAATAAGAAGGAATAATACTTTACTATATTAAAATTAATTTTAAATTCCTAAGTATAAATTACTAATAACTATAATCTTCTAGATAGTCTATAACCTTTTAGTCTTAGACTACCTTAGAGTTAGCTTAATATTTATAGTATTTTCATAGAGCTAGTACTAAGATAGTATATTAAGAAATATTAAGTATTTTATCAAGAAATATAATATCTACCAATATTTATATAAAAACTATAAATACTATCAAGATTTATCATAACTCTTATTAATTCCTAATAAGTTTTAATTATAAATTTCTATTAACTTTATAATAAAGCTACTATTTATTATAAAATAAGACTTAAGATTCCTAATAGTAATTATAGATTAGCTATTTAAATATATCTAATGAGAAACTATAGTATTTATAGCTATAAAGGTTTATAGAGAGAAATTCTAAGATATATAGTAGTAATTGTATAGCTTCTGTATATTAATTATTCCTACTTATGATTGAAATTAAGTTAACGTTTTTTAGATAATATTATACTAATTAATAAAAATATAGTAATTATTATTAATATTATTCTACTCCTAAATAAATAGTAAGATAGAAAGAATAATACTTAAGATTTAAATATTCTTATAAATATATAGTACCTCTTTATAATTAGACTAACTAGCTGATCTTATTATATATTAATTAGTATTAAATAATAAAGATTTTTTAATAATTAGGATAAGTTTAAATAAGCTTCTAAATAGATTTAATATTATATTTATTCTATACTCTTACGTAGTAGAATAGACCATATACTCTAGCTTAAAGTAACTCTTAGTTTTCCTATCTTATCTTAAGAATAGTATTACTATAATTTAAATAGTAATAGTATATATATAGTAATATAACACGATAAGTATGAATAGAACATAATAAGTTACTAAGAAGTTCTAAATTAAGGATAAAATATAGTTATTATTATATTATATTAAAACAAATTAACTAAATAAGAAGCTTAATAAAATAACTTCTAAATATAAAATTATAAATATATGAAACCTACTAAATATTATATTAGATATCTTAATAAGTATCTACTTAATATTCTATATAACTCCAATTAAATAGATAGAAAATAACTTATTACTATCTTAATAATATATAGATATATATTTTAACTTTATTTTAATTGCTATTAGAGAGAATAATATAGTTTAGAAAGAATATAAAATTGAAGAGATATTAGTAGTAAAAAATACCTTAAGGTAGGAATATAATTATAATATATTAATTAAATAGAAGGGTTATAATATCTTAATATAAGAATTCTTAGAAAGTCTTATTAATAATAAGGCTATATTATAATTTAAGGTATAATATAAAAATATTAGAAACAATAATAGATTAATATTAGTTTACTAGTAATAAAGAATTATATAAATTATAAGTTAAATAATATAATAACCCTTAAAAGATATATATAACTAACTATAAGACTTACTTTTTAGATATTAAGTAAAAGAATTAAATAAGAAAATTAGTATTATCTTATTCTTTTTTATACTTCTAATATTCCTTATTCTTCCTATTATTATCTTATTCTTCTTCTTCTTCTTTATTATTAAGGATAGTAATAAATAATACCTATTAATAAATAAGATATTATAAATATAAGCGAGAAGTAGAAATTATACAGTAGTAGTAGATAGGTAAGTTAATATTAATAGGGTTAAAGATATAACTATAATATTAATAGGATATAGTATAACTACTAGAGTATATTATAATATTTTATTACAAAAAGTTAGTATAATAAATATAGAAAAATCAAAAAGAAGGAACTTATTATTATTTATATAATACTACTAAAGCTAGTAAGGACTTATTTAGGTGTAAAAATAGGAGTAAGTATAAAAGTATTTTTAATATTAGAAGAAGGAGTAGTAAGTATAATAGTAATATAAATTAGAAGTATTTATTAAGTATAATAGAAGTAGTTATTATAATACTAAATTATAGTAGAGAATTCTAGTAAAAGAATAGAAGTATAGTAGTTTTTAATACTACTTTCTTTAGTAGTAATAAGAACTTTAGGGGTAATAATATAATTATTAAGTATAATTAAGTAATTAACTTAATAGTTAGTAGTATATAGTTTAATATCAATAGTAAAGAAATAAGAGTTTTACTTATACTTACTTTTCAACTTTAAGTATTTATAGTAGGATTAGCTATAACTTAATATATAAATCTAAAGGAAACTATTCCTATTATATTTAGAATAATAGTTAAAATAAATAGAAATAATTATATTAAGAAATTAGTTCTCCTTATTATTGGAATTACTTTTAGTAATATAACTATTATTAGTATAAAGGTTAAACTTAGAAAACATATAATAATATAAAAGATTATTATTAAGAAGCTTAGAATTAGTAGTAGTAATAGTAGATATAACAATAAAAAGAATATAAAGAAGAAAAGTAAGAGTAGAAAAATAGTAAAATAGTAATATTATAATAAGTATAAGATAGGAAGTTAGATAATTCTAAAGAAGAAAAACAGGATTATATAATAAGGGGAGAAAGAAACTTCTTATAAATTAGTAGAAAGAAGAATATAGTATAGAATTACTTAAGGTAAATATAATATGAATTTTCTTATTAGTAAGACTATTTAATATTAGTAGTATTTAAAAGAGGTATTTTAAATAGGTTTTTCTAATTAATTAAGCTTACTTAAACAACTAGAAGTCATTAGTATATTGTTAAAATTATTAATAGTAAATATTACTAGAGTAATAAGATAGAAAAATAATAAGAGGTATATTATAGATTTAAGCCTTAGGGTTTATATAAGATATTACTATTAGAATTCTATATAAATTACTACTCCTAAAGTTTAGGAAAGAATCTTTACCCTAAGTGTAAATTCTTTAAGTGTATTATAATTCTATTTAGGTATTACTAAAGTATCTCTTACAGCTAATTTCTAATATTTAGACTATATACTATATTATTTATTTATTATATATATTAAATATTATTAATATATAAGTAATATCTATATAGATATAGATATTTCTAGTATACGTTAATAATTTCTAAAACCTTCATATTATATTATTATAATATCCTAAACTATCTAATAATAAATAATATAATAATCTAATAGTATTAGAATATTATCTCATTAATATTTAGTCTTCAAAATCTTTAATTTAATATAGTAGTTTATAGGATAATTAGATAATTACGTTTTAAACATCTATATGTTACTTATTAATTATAACTTTTAGGATAGTTCTATTAAAACTTAATTTAATAAATTAATCACTTCAATTATAAGAGTTATAAATAAGTATTAATATACTTACAATATACGTTTCTAATTATAAGCGTAATATAGATTCTATGGGGATTCTAGTTTTACTATAAAAGATATAGAAGAGTAATAAATTATAAAATACTTAGTTTTTATAAGCATTTTATTTTATTCTATTTTTGCGTAATTTAAAAAGGTTCTTAATCTTACAATCGTGATAGTAATTTTTAGTTATATATATCAATCCTTAGTTTGAATAAAGCTTTCTTTCAATACATTATTACTTTGAAGTCTTCTATTACTATAGGGTTAAATATTAGAACTAGGGGTATAATTATCTATAATAATAGGTAATGATATTACTATTTTAACTAGTTGTAAGCTAGTATTAGTATAAATACTATTATTGAGTATAATCTATAGTTAAATCTATATATAGAGCAAAGACTTTAGACATTATTCTAAGTATAGAGTAAAAGTAACTAAATAATATAAAACTAATTACAATTATAGTATATAGGTTGAAATATAGTATATATTATGGTATAATTATAATATATTAGCTACTATAGTTATAATATATAAAACCTTATGATTAAAATATATGAGCTACTATTGTTATAATATATAGAACATTATAGTTATAATATATATAGTTTGGATTACTTCTAGTATATAATAAAAGAATAAACCTTTATGCTTTTACCTTATTTACTTAAGGATTACTGGAAGTAAAAAGGTAAAATGGATATATATTTATAGAGCGATGTTTATATGATTTATCTAGATAGAAATATTGTAGAACTCTTTATTACTTGTATTGGAGTAATAGAAATAGAAGTTCTTTATATATTAGAACAAATTTAATATAGTTAGTAATAAGCATTAGATTGCAATTTAATATAGCTTTTAATTGAATAGGTATAATAAATATATTTATAACTTACCTATATAATAGTTATTGTATTAATTAACTATACTTACTACTCCAGGTTTCTTAAATTCAATAGCCTTTTAGTATTAGTAGTATTTATTGAGTTTATGAAGTAAAGATTAACTCTTAAATATAAATCCTTATATAAGAACCCAAGAGGCATATGACTTTGAATAGATTAAAGACTTTTAATGTAAACCTTGATTTTAACTGTATGACTTCTAGACTGTTATTAATCCTTCTGATAGTTTATTTACTAGTAGTATAATATATTATATATAATCTTACTATAAAGATATAAACTAGTATTCTATTTTCTCATTGTCATTATTATCAGATTAGAAAGTAACTAGTATTATACAAGATTTCAAATCTATAGGATAGTAATCACTTACTAGTTGCTTTATAGTTATATTTTCAGTATTTAATATTAACAAGTAGATATAGAGGCTTATAGCTTGCTTTCTTTTATAATTACTAGTATATATATTATTCTTTAAAATTTAATTTTAATCTTTCTCTTCTCCTATTAAGTATTAGAATTAGCTTCTAATTAATCTAGCATCAACTTTTTTAAAAAGTATAATAGCTCGCATACTATACTACATCTATCTTTTTATCGATAATAAATGACCAACTTTCAATATAAGTTTATATCCTTATACTTCTTTATGTTTACGCTCTTATAGTTATATATAACTCGAATATTATATCTTCTTTGTATACGTAGTTGTATAGAATTTGAGCAAATTTGGTTTTGCTACAAAGTATATAGAAGAGTAATAATAGATTACAAAATGTCTAGCTCTTATGCATTTTATTCTATTCTAATTTTAAGTGATTTAAACATATTTTAACTCTATAATCCTAATAGCTAGAACTAGCTATATATATTAAGGTTTAGTTTAAATGAAGTTTGTTTCATATAGGCTATTATAATAAGATCTTATATCATTATAGAACTAAATATAAAGGCTAAAGGTATATCTATTCATCATAATAGATAATTCTACTACTAATCTAACTAGTTATACGATAATATGAAATAAAAATTCTTATCAAGTAAAATATTCAGTAAAGAGTATATATATAGCCAAAAGCTTAGATATCATTCTACTTAAAAGTTAAATTTAAACAAATGAATTCGATTTTGATTACTAATAGTTTATAAAACGTATCCTTCTGGATAGACAATAGTATATATAGCTATTATATATCGTAAGGTATAATATAATTATTTTTCATAACTGTTCTTTTTACTACAGATACTATTTACTTATTTACTCATATCAGAAACAGCATCTTTAGTAGTTTCTTTTGTTTTATTTAATTAATATGTAACTATCTATTTTGTCTTTATTTTTGAACTACTTAGCTTTCTATTTAAATCATTATATAGTTAAACTATATCAATATTTTAAAACATATAAGTTAAAATACCTTCTATAAAGATATCAGTGATAAGATTATTTCTCTCAATATATGATATATTTTATAAAGCGTATAGTATTGAAATAAATATTATTATAGTATTATAATATAAATGATGAAGTATTTCATTTCGCTTCTATTAAGATTTCCAAAGTACTTATAGAATGAATATAAGTTTATGTATATAATAGCTGAAATTTAAAAGAATCCTTTACCATAATAATCTTCTTAAGTTATATGGTTCTAATTCAGACAAGGTCTGTATTATGTATTATACTATAGATTAATAAAGTAAGTATATTTCTAAAAAACCGCTTTATTCTCAGTAGTAATATATTATATAGAGAATTGCCCTCAAGAATAAGCTAATTATTAACGATTAATATTGTTTAATTCAGACTTGTTATGAAGTCCATTTGAAATCATCAGTATGTAATATAATTAAATATCCTTTTAGTATAGATATAGATATATATCTTTAAGATATTAAATAGTATAATACTAAAGTTGCAATTAAAAGACTTACCTACTACTTTACGTAAACGGTAAATAGCATATCATTATTATTATCAAACGATTCTTTATTATTATATATAATAAGCTCACTAGTAAGTCTAATTAGTATATTGAAATAAAGTATATTATATCACAGTATATATATATATATACATATATATATGTATATATATACTGTTTGATACATACTTTCTCTAGTGCTTCGAATAATAAATATATATATATATATATACTATTTGATAAATACTTTCTTTAACGCTTCAAATAATATATATATATATATATATATATTAAAAGAAGATAGTATTTATCTTAGGTCTTTTTAATCTTAACAAGAGTTATTACTGTTGAGAAATAAAATGCTTCTCTTTGATGCTAAGAGTATTATTTTTAAGAGATCTCTTGCAAATTCCATTTCAGATAAAATATTTAAAGGGCGACTAAAAGAGTATAGTAATTAGTAGATTTAATATATTATTAGTCTATATATTTATTAAGATTATAGTACTTTCTATGAAGTATAAATAAAGTAGTATAGACTTTATATTGGTATTGTTTTTTAGAATCGGTTCTCTTAATATTTAGAATAGGCTATCTATTGCTAGATACTAGTTTTAGGAATATTATCAGATAATATATTTATTACTATTATGAAGTTTAAGAAATATTACTTTTTACGATATAATGATAAGTTAACTATTCTATATTCTAAAGCTTTGATCTAATTTGAATATATATTTATATAATATTTAAAGTTATACTATAAAATTATCATACTAGATGATAAACTGATAACTTACTTTATATTATAATTATTTATTAATAAATTGTTTTTTAGAATATAATTCTAATTTTCCTACTTAAGTATTAATTACTATAACTTACTTACAGAAGTCTTTTGCTTTATATAGAGAATACTTAGTATTTAACTAAAACCTATACTTCAATTTATTTTATATTAATAGCTATAAATATATTTACTTTAAGTCTTTAAATATTATATAATGGTATTATGTCTATAGTATATAATATATAATATATCTTATTTTAAAGTATATTGTTTAATAATATTATCTTAAATCTTCCTAATTAGTAGCTAATAATGATTTCTATGATAAACTGTAATATATCTATATATATTCAAATACTATGATGAATAAATAATATAGTATGTTGTCTGAATATAGGTTGTTAAAAGGTATAATCTATTTAAACTAGAGTAAAGTATTTAAATACGTATAAATAGAGCGGCTAGGCTTTATATAAACCGGTATAGCTATATAGTAGCTTTAGTATTATATTTATTCTTATATACCCCCTTAGTAATAGAACTACTAGAGATACTTTTAAATCTTAAGTAATATATTATTATAAATAAAATAAGATAAATAGCATTCAAAATAATCCTTTAAGTGTTTGAATAAAAGAAATTATTTATTATAATAAACTTATTATAATTTATTATATATTTAACTATCTTTATAAGTATTAACAAGAGTATTTAGCTTTTAAGTGTTTGAATAAAAGAAATTATTTATTATAATAAACTTATTATAATTTATTATATATGTAACTATTTATATACATATTAGTAGGAATACTTAGCTAGCTCTTTCTAAAACTAATAAATATCTCTTAGTTTAATATATTAAACTAATCCCCTTATTCTTTTTTATTACTATTTTCTTTCTCTTTACCCATACCAATATGTTCAATAGTTATCTTCTTATATTTATAAGTAGTATATTTACTAATATAAGTCCTATATATTAAATCTCCAATATAATAACATATATTAGTTATTACTAATATTTTAACTATAGGATAAATATATTAAAGTTAAAAACAAAAGTACTAAAGCTAAAGCTTTATATAATATTATAACTAATCTATTAATATATTTTAATTTAACTTCTTTATTAAATAAACTTATTCTAGTTTCTACTTAGTTTATTAATACACTTAAGGGGATACCTTTTAACTCCAATTTAAAAGGTAGTAGAAAATTAGGCTTTAAAGTTACATTAACCATCTTTTATCTTTATTTAAGTATTAATAATAAGGATTCTTAGATTTAAAATAGCCTCTTTTACTCCTTTTAGGAAGCCTATTTTATTTAGTATTTGTTAACTCTTTTTATTCCCTACAAGTTTATTAATAATAATTATTTTCCCCTTACTCCCCTTATTATTAATACTTTTATTAACCTTGATACTTTTATTTATAACTAATCTATTATTAAGATTTAAATATAGATTACTAATATTAATAGTTCTTATCTATCTTCTTCTAATTTAAATAATAAGTATTAATATAAAACTAAAGTATTATATCTCAAGATTTTGATTTATTTCTATTTTACTAAGCTACCTAATCTTTAAAAATATTTACTACTATTTTTGCTATTTAAAACCTTTAATATATTAAAATGAAATAGTTTCATTAAGACGTTAGCTATTATTTTAAAAGAATCTACTATTCCTAATAGTTTAAAATATCTTTATAATTATCTTAAAACTATTCCCACTCTTAAATTACTTTCTAGAAATAAAATAAATAACTTAATTAGTAACTTTATAGTTAAGAATTAGGAGGAAAAGCTTAAATTTATTATAAATAAAGAAGAAAATCATAAAGATAATATTAATAAACTACTTAAACCTTTTAAGAAATATATCACCATAGCTTTAAAGTCTATAAAAAAGTCTATTTAAATTAGATATTAGGAAACTTTATCTAAAATAAATAGTTTTAAATATTAACTTAAAAATACTAAATACTAACTAGCTGAGCTAAATATGAAATCTACTATAAAAGAACTCTTATAAAATTTACTCTATTTAAAAAAAGAAATTTAAATAAAGCTACCAAAAAGTGTAAAACTTATCTTCTTTAAGTAAAAGTAATTATTAATATTTAGCCTATTCAAACTATTCTCTATACTATTTACTACTTAAGCTTTACTTTTTCCTATAGAAACTATCTTTAAATCATTAGTATTAGAAGTAAACATTTACCTTCTATTTATTATTACTAATATAAATCTAAATTAAGAAGATATTATATTCTAGTTTCTAATAAAACTTATAAAGTATTTGAAAAGTATCTTAATACTATTTACATTTTAGATAATATTATAATAAGTAATTTAGCCTAAAATTAAAATCTTAGTTCTAGATCTAACTTTTTATAGTAAGAAAGTAAGAGGATTAGTAATATAAAGAAACTATTATAAATTATACTTTATTCTTAAAAATAAAAAGAATTTAAATTAGCTTTTTTAAAAAATAGAAATATTTCTAACTCTACTACTAGAATTCTAGTTATTATATAACCTGTTATTACTAAACTATCTCAAATATTACTACTTATCTAACTTTTTATTACTAAGCTATTTACCTATCTTTTAGTATTTTAGTTAATTTAACTAAATCTCCTATTCATTAAAACTCTACTTCTTAAGCAGTTCTTAGTAATTTTAAAAACTAGAGTCTTAGTTTTAACATTTTAATAACTAGCCTTAATAGGTTTCTTTTATCTTTAGATAGATTTTAATATGAACTCCTTCTTTTAGAAAACTTACTTAATTTTCTATACTTCTTTAAATTGATTTTTATATATTAATTATTACTTCTTATCTACTTATTTAGAATTCTCAGTTTCAATAGTTTATTTAAATTAAATAAATATTTAAATAGAAAGCTTTATTCCTTATAAATAACTTAAGGAGCTTTACTACTTTCTAATTTCTATATAAATATTATCAAGGCTTTTTATTGAATAGTTAAACTCTAGAAATTTGAATTATTTATTTATATTATTTAAATAGTTAGAAATAGTTCTAGAAAGCTTATTAGTTTATTTTAACTAATCCTAAGAATATTACTTATAAATCTACAAAGTTAAGAAGTATTTTAAATTATTTAAACTTTACTTAAGTTAAGTTCTTTATACGTCTATCTATTAGTATTAAGTCTATAGGTATATAGATAATTTTCAAGTTACTATTTAAATATTCTTAATAAAATTATATTTATTAAATATCTAAATATTCTAATCTAATAAATAGATATTTATTATTTAAAATTATTAGTCTAATAGTTTAGTAGTTATTATAATAGATTCTCTGAATATTTCTAATATTAAACTTAATATTTCAGAATAGTCCTTTTAACACTATGGGTTTCTTTAAAGTATATTTAAAACTAAGGAGTTCTATTTTAATTATTAATATTATAATAATACTTTATTAAGTTGCTTTCTATTAGATTAGTTTCCTAAATAAAGGAATAATATAATTATAATTTAATCTTTAAATCTTTTTATAATCTATAAAACAATATTTCTAGTAATTAGGAATATTTAAAGTATCTTATTAATACCCTTTAAACTTCTAAACTATAATATTAAGAGTCTTATCCTATAGAAATACTAAATTATATAGTTAACTATATTTTAATATACTTAAGAAAGATTTATAAAATATCTTAAGAATTAAGAATATATAAATAAGATATGAAGTTATATTATAATTAAAATATTATATAGTTATATTAAAAGTCTTTAATCTATTTCAAGTCATATGCCTCTCGGGAACTCTTTGAAAGAAGCTATACCTAATAGTTAGCTCTTATCTTATAAACCCTATAGATACTACTAGTACTAAAGAACTATTTAAATAGAAGAAACCTTAAGTAGTAA